>VZZY01011572.1:6203-45687 GCA_013400335.1 Eurystomus gularis
ACAAAACATTTTGCAAATCATCAAAACCTGCAAAGCGAAACCTAAACACATTTCAGTGGAAACTTGCCTTACTGGTGTAAACATTAGAGAAGATGATTTGAGCCCATACTGAGTCAGTACTGCAAAGGTACACTGCTGACTCATACTCAACTAACTACCGAGCACAAGACCTCCGAAGTTCTCTGCTACAAAGCTGGCCTCTAGCAAGGTGGTTCCAAGGCTGTAGTGACACACAAGACCATCCCATCTCAGGTCCCAGAGCTTGCATTTGTCTGTCCTTAATCTCCTAAGTTTACTGTTGTCCTATTCCTCTCATTTGTCATGGTTGCCCCCTCTGAATGGTAGCTTTTCCTCCACTGCACTCACTTCCCCTTCTCCCAAACTGGTGTCAAATGCAAACATGCTGATGCCAAACCATAACGGACCTCCTAATGGTCCATGAGTAATGCCACATATATATAACTAGCTGCTAGCCAGCTTCTGAACCATCTACTATTACACCCTTCCAATCTGACTGCTTTGCCAGGTGTTATTCAGCAGGTAGTCCACCAAAATGGTCTGTATCTCAAGAATTTGGCTACTAAGGTACTACAGCAATTGCATCAAAAGCTTTACTTATATAAATGACATTCACCGCTTTTCCTCTGTTCATAGGTCAATCACTTCAACAAACAAGAAATAATGAGGTTGGCTGGGCAAAAGCTGCTCTCAGTAAAACTCTTGTTGGCTGCTGCCAGCCCCCTTTTCCTTTATATACCTACAAACTGTTTCCATAAGGACTTGGTCCATAACACACCACATAACCAAGGTAAAAATGAGCAATCTGGAGCACCCTTGATCTTATCCCTTGTCTTTTTTGAAGTGTCATATCCTATCACGGAGGACCTCCTCTAATTGCCACAGCCCCACAAAGATGCTATTTGGCTGGCTCCCTTGGAAGTACACCATCCTGTCTTGTGGACTTGTATTATGTTCAGCTTGCTTACTATGTTTTTTTTTAAACATGACAACAGATTGCTATAACAAATGTGAATGAGAACTGGAAGATTTTACTACAGTTTTATCAAGCCACTTAAAGCCAGCTTGTCAAAAGCTAAAGACTCAAAAAAATAATCTCACTATCCATTTTGAAATGGAATGTCTTCAAGGCAGCCTTTAAACTAAACAGTAATCAATACTGCCACATTTATTATCAAAAGCAGATGCTCTTGTAGGGTAAGGATACAAAAAAAGTAACTGATTTCTTAAAATCGCTGTGATTTTCTTTATGACAGAAGATACTGTCAGGTTTCCTAGGAGGAAATGTGTACAATGCACCAGCCTATGCTTCCATGACGTGAGACAGACTAAGAAACTTTTTATTCAAGATAAGAAGAAAGATGTGAGCATGCCTCTTACCTATTTATGTGTCCAATAGCAGTGTTAATTGTAACTCTTGGACTGTTCTCATCTGGCCTCAAGACATAGGGTGGAAATATATCATCATCATCAACAATGGGTTCAGTTTCGGTTTCATTGGTATCAACAGATTTTGAGCATTTGTTTCTGAGGATCTTAACATTTCAAGAACAGAACATGAGAGATTTTTCTCTTAAAAAGTACTATGATACATTTAACAAACCAGGAACATTCCTTTGTCCTCATACCTTCTCAATTGCTTTGTATGTCTTAAGATCTTCTTCAAAACTTCTGATTTTGTCTGTATCTGCTAACATAATGTAATTGGAAATTGGTGCTCTAGCTCTTCCTTTTGACTGTACGTAGGAACGGTATTCTGTGGGCAAATCAAAACGCACCACCAAGTTGCATTTTGGTATGTCAACACCCTCTTCTACAATACTAGTAGCAATAAGTAGGTTGGTCTCATGCGCTCGAAATTTTCTAAGAACCTGCAAAAGTAATAAAAACGAATTGAAGAAATTAGTCTGAGGTCCATTTCCATCATCAGATTCATCAAAAGATAATAAAAACAAGGACAGTGAATCAGACATTCCAAAAACTTGCCTAATTATGCAGATCTAAAACTATTAAAAAAAAAATCTTTTCAGAAAGACAGCAAGACTATTTATCAGAACAGGCAGACTTCTAGGAATCAAATCTGGTATGTGGAATTTCATCAGTCCAAAAAGGTAGCCCAGCCACTAGCAGTAGAGAGGAACTCACCTATTTATTCACAATTTTTCAGAGGTAGTATATAAAAAGAAAAATATGCTGCTTTCAAGACAGTATCTTTTCCAAACATTTCTGAGGTTGAAGCATCCTTGTGAGGTGGAGCACATTCCATAGGCTGGTACTTAGTATACTACTTACTAAACAATTCTAATGAAAGACTGGGGGCAGAGGGAGTAAGGGGAGTCCAGAAGGACAACCCAGCGAGGGGTGAGGGATTTGCATTAGCTTTCAAAACACTTTACATGCTTTAAGTGAGGTCAAAATCACAGGGTTTTATATCATTTAATGATTTACCAAAACAATTCACTTTTAGCAAAGACAAATATTAAACCTAGCTTAACTGTTGAAAATGACAGGAACGTTGATTTCCTTTACAGTATTAGTGTACTATTGCTAACCCAATGCAAAAAAATAAGATGTTGATGATCTGACTAGACACAAACATGATTTTACATGAAGTTTTAAATTGTTTCTGTAATGTGACATCACAATGTCTCCAAACATGTTTGTTTTTTTCATGATGAAGAACATCTGTATCTCTAATAAGTAAACATATTTGTAAAACCAAGCGTATTCCCTGAATTTCAAATGACCATGCCCCAGACTCTGCCTGGTTTGTTTTGTTTTTAAAGACACATACATACAAAAAAGAGAAAAGCTTCTGAAGGTACTACTAGTTTCAGCTATTTATCTTGAAGTTACCTCTTCTTGTTTTCTAAATTCTACTTCCATCTGCTTGTTACGAGGCTGGTTCTTGCCAATGCCATGTCCAGTTATAAAATTACTACTGATGTAAGCCAGTTCTGGATCTTGCTTGCCAGCTTCTTTTATTAACCTAAAAATATTACACGTGTTTTTAGAAGTCACACAACCCAGAAAAATAGAAGACAATTGTTCTTCCGCAAGACTTACATTAAGAGAAAAAACGGAAGCATGACAATGAAGCCATGGTAACACAAACTGAGTCTTCTCCGAGAGCACCAGCACTAGTGAAAACCTCCGTAAGGATAACAAAAGACAGACTGCATACATACACAGCATGAGGACTCATCACATGCATTTCAGACCTATCACGGTAAAACCAGGTATTTTTATATCAGTCTGTTACTCTAAGGCTTCCTGTTGTTAAGGGACCCTACTCACAACTGCTGTAGTTAATCTCATTTTCTGTAGATTATGACTGATTTTAGCAGAAAGACCTGTTAACTGCTCCCTCAAAGTATGTTTCCTCAATATAAAGGTGTTAATTTTTAGGTTATAACATAGATTGTTACTTAATACTAAAATACATATTCTGTTCAGGTATCCTAATGACAAAATGTTGACCAGTTTTTCTCAAAAGCCATGCTCAGCCTACCCAGTGAGATGTTTACCACTTTTCAAAATTAACCCAAATGTATCTACACCCTAATCTACTTCTTTAAAGTACATTGAACAGGGAGGTAAAGATCATTTATGCTCTCAGTTTATTCCCCTACATCCTTCTTTAGGTTACAGAAGCAGAAAAGCCTGGCTTCTGCAGTATTTTGATTTCACAGACAAGATACAAGACTGCTCATATAAATCATGCACTGAACCTAGAACTAGGCATTTCTAGATTTAAAAGCATAATTATTTTGTGCAATCAAAGTAATTATGCTGTAGCATCCTTAGTTTATCTGTTTTCAGCATGGACAAAACCTGGTATTTCTCAACCCCAACTGGTTTTTGAGCAGTAGAGCCAATGTAAAAAAAAAAATCAAGGGATCATATACAAAAAAATGACATCCCTTGCATGTCTCACTATAGCCACCCCAGCACCAATTTCCTCACAGCACATCAGCTGTATCAGGCTAAATAGATTCACTTTTCTCTATGCAGTCTAGGCTCAAGACTGACACACTAAGAAAGTATGAGTTAATAACTGGGCAAAACCCATAACTGTTTTTTTAATATTTCTTTTTCCACATGGCATTTCTGTCAAGGTATATAGCTTCTGTTTGAGTACCTACTAAGCATCTCAAACATTCTTACTGTATCTCACAGAAATGGACAATTAAAAACATCTGAATAAACATTTTACTGTGCAGATCTTTGGCAAGTTCTTGAGAAATGCTGGAGACTTCAAACTCATTGTTTAAGAAGTATTATTAGTAGTAACAGGTGTTATTTTTCAAATAGATACAAAACCTTCTACTTTCAGACCCCTCTCTAAGGGAGGTGAGAAGCACTGCAATGAAAATGGAAGGAAACTGGGCTTTAGAAAATGTTTTCTCTTCTGAAAAGGCACTTATAGGCAGCATAACTCAACTGTATACACCAAATAAAACAGTAAGTAAGCCATGTCACCTGCAGTGTGTAATAATCAAATAGTAAGTTGAGGGTTTTTTTCTAATTTGTAGTGTTTCCACTACACGCAGTGGCTGTTGCTGAAGATTCCTAAAGAAACAGATTAGCTCTAATTACTGCTTCAGAGAAAATTTGTTTCTCCAAGAATGTACAACACATGCCATGAATTTTGCCCTTCCTCAGTCACCACAGACTTCATAAAATAGAATCCTAGTCTCTAAATACTACCATAATGAATATATTTTAAGAAAAATTATACTTCTGCTTTAACTTAGTTCTGTGTAATGATATATACTGGATTACTGGAAGCTTGAGTGGTTTTGATATACTAATTCAAACACATTCCTTACTCAGGAAACACTCTGCATGTACAAGTGAAAAGACTAAGTACAGCTACCACCAGCAGAGTTCCTTTAACTAAATCCACTCAAAGTAAGTCTACAGAGAGGTTCTCCACTAAAGGCTATCAGTCTTCATTCCAACAGCTGCTGATGGTCTGCTGATCATCTAGGTATTTTGAGATGAGGTGTGTCACATGAGGTAAAGGAGCATTTTGAAAGTCTGCTAGCTAGCCTTCAGAGGTGGATAAAAAGTTACACAGTTTTATTATTTTGCTGCAAATAACCTGTATCAAAGGTGTCTAAAGCTTAAAGATGGCAGAATTTGGTTACCTATTTGACCTAGACATCATATTCTGCCAGATTCAACAAGAGCTAGGATATAGCATAGTGCATAAATCAGTCTACAAGAACACACATTGGAAAAAAAGTATAATTTAAATCACATGTACAACAGAAGACAATTTCCCCCCCCCACAATTCTGTTCACTTCCTGTAGGAAAATGAAATACTCATTTCAGCTCAGCAAAAATTTATCAGAATCTGTTCATGTTATTTCTTCAGGAGTTAACAGGACATGCTCATTTCACTGAATGGCTTAGTTTGCCTCATATTGTGTATTTATGTAAATATACTTAAAAATGCAAAAAGAGGTAAAGAAAAAGAGATAGTTCACAAAAAACACATAAGCAAGTCTGCAGATCAAAGAACATACTATGCACTCAAACTACTGACTCAGGCAAAAAGCTCACAGAAGCGCCAGATTCAGAGGTATCCAAGAACACAATAAATTGCACAGGACATTCAGCACACTAGCAAAAAAAAAAGCAAACTACCAAAACCCAAAAATGGAGATAGGTGAATAAACCAGATGTCATCCATGGTTTGTGGCAAATAGTATTTAACTATTATGCATAACTAACACAAATCACATTCAGGAATAAGAACTGATAAGGAATGAGAGTACTGCATAGTACGTCCTGGCAAATATTCCAGGGGTCATATTTTTATTGGTGGAGACCATAAAAGTTGCTTAGTGTTTGACAGAATGGGTGTTTCATAAACACCAACTTTTAAAGTAGCATTGGTCAATTTTAAGAGATATTTGTGCAAGGGCAAATTTGATTTTCTGTAGACTTGGATCATATAATGTGACTTAGTAAAACAACGGTAAAATTTCCAGAAGTATTGCACTCAGTAGGTTAAAGAAGTTTCCAGCATCCATTTCAAATACAAAAACCGATTAAGACAAATCAGTACATGGCTATTTTACATGTTAAACACAGCATTTCACATTTTCCCTTCTAAAGGAATCAAATAACAAACTCATACTCAAGGGCTCATTTTGGACCCAGTTTTCAAAGTCACATGCTCTTCCCATCCACACATACACACACAGCCTGAATTATTTTTTTGTTATTCTTTACGCAGACCCTGTATGATTTCCTAAATCAACTTTAAAATACACTTCCAAAAATACAAGACAGTGCCTATGTATTCATGGTATTAACATCCATGTGCTGGCAGCTGAGTCTACCTTTTTCTTTTTATAAATGAATTTTTTTTTTTAAATAAAAAGCTTTACCTATTTAGAACAACTGCTGTGTATCTTCTTTCCACAAAAATAATTCCACATAAAATATTAGTAAAGGGAGATGGGAAATTAGTCTCTGGCTTCTCCTTTTCCTCAATTTCTTCATCCTCATCATCATCTTCAGAATCACTCCAAGACACGTAATTATCCTGATTCCTATTGTTATACCATTCAACACTTTCAAACTGCTGCCGTTCATACGGTTTATATTTGCGCAAGATTTCAAGCAGCTTTATTACTTTTGGGGTTACAAATTTCAGGTCAAGTGAGGCAGGCGAGAAGTGCTCTTCACAGAGTGCATGTATTTTCCTTAGGAAAGTGTCTGTAAACAATAAAAATTTCCTGTGCAGCTCCTCTTGTTCGTGTTTGATATACTTCTGTAGCTCTCTCACCATCATCCCAGCTACCTTATCTGCACACCAGGGTCCCAGAACAACCAACACAGCTCGACAGTCTGACAATATCTACAACACATGAATTCAAATATCAGTTCAAAGAGTACATTCATGAACTATTCATTTAAGACTGGGATCTTGTTTCTCATATATCACAGTATTTTTAAGGATTATGACAACTGTTCTATTACGAAAATATTTAGAAGTCTGCTTTTTTTATTTAGCTGGCCTTGGGAACTGTGGTACTTCTAAAGGACCAAGCTTCCCCCCTCCCCCCTAAATTAATATAACCAAACTTTGAAGTCTGTACATTTCTGAGTCTCAAAAAAATAAGAGTATTTTACAATTTTGTGGAAATTTTAAATTTACCATAAGATAATTACGTTAAAAAGGATAATATTTTAAGGCAGCCAGATTAACAAAGAAGAAATGATTATTGTTTATATTTAACATAGATCTAAAAAAAATAAATGCTTTATTGGGCATTTTTAGTTTGTTACTGATACCTGCCATGGTTTCAAAAGTATCTGACCAGAAAGTTTTACAGTGGCCTTACGGTAATCTGAGCAAGTCTAGCCTCTGAAAGGAAAAAAATAGGGGTTTGTATGTGTGGGTGGAACAGGAAAAGCAGAGAGAACTATACCCTACTCTGAGAGCACAGTATATGCACTTGGGTACCATTAACAGCTTATATGATGGCAAGTTGTTTCTTCCCAACAGTCAAGTGGTCAAACCAGGAATCTAGAAATGGGGTATCCTGATAATACTACTAAAATGACTCAGGATTTGGGTGTACTACTTCAACTGAAGGACTACAATAGAACTATAACAGTCAGGATAATACAGTTTTCAGTTGCTGCTTTAATTAATTTTCCTCCTTCCCTTCTGTGAGGAAATACAGAACAGGTTATCATCCTCTTAACACTATCCTCCCTGAAGTCTGTTAGTTGCAAGACTTAATTAAGGGCAATATTTATCTAAACTAATTTTAACTGCAGAGGCTTGATGCTCTCCAGTGCCAAGAGAAAAGGCACCTCTGGCTGAAAACTGTTTTATTTTTCTTAATACAGTTGCTTCCATCTTTTTGCAGAGCACAGAGGGTTATGTGCATTAGAAGCACAGCAGTTAATCCACTCTTCTGGACTGTGGCAGTCCTGGGGATTGCCCCCAGCTGCCAGCACTGCTTATATTTTAGCCTATTACATTCTAAAGTTTAGCACAAAAGTAACCAGAACTTCCTTTTCCCATGCAACTGTGATAGGCTGTGTTACACATCATCGTATTACTTCCTGCTTCATATTGGTAATAATTGTATATTATTACCAAATAATCTTTTTCTGGACAGCATCAGAGTGCTGGGTTTCTAAGGATGTCAAAGGCAACTGGAATACTTTGGGCTGAAGAAAGAAATATGTTCTCCAACTTCATCATGGACAACTATGGAAATGTGATTTACTGTTGACTTCTTGAAGATATATATACACCTACATAGTAAGGTACTACTATGGAACTGGAGGCAATTGCAAACCACAAAGCTCAAAAGGAAAAAAAAGGCTGCCTGGGCCCCACGTGTGACAGGTCCCTGCTCAATATACTGTGCTTTCTAGACTCTAGTCTGTCATCTCCCATGATAACAGAGGCAAACACACAGAAAGTTAGGGGCAAGCTTGAGGTTCAGACTCCATTCCAGCAAGGTGCGGTACTAGTCCAGTATTGTTCTAAGATAAACTGTAGAAGCTGTAGATCTATGGCTGGAATTTTTTTTCCTGAATTCTTACATTATAATTTTTTCATACACCTGGGTAGCTTTTCTAACTACTTCCCAAAGGTATTTTTACCTCTTCTGTACTGAATTATTCAAAGGTCATGGGAGATCACAAAGACACCAAATTCTTGACTTTAGAAACAAGAACCCACAACACCAGGGTGTAGAACTATTTTGCTGCCTTAGCAAATTTGAGTATCAAACTAGATGAAGTTAAAAATCAATGACTGACACTCAAGACCCACTAATTTATTAAAAGATCTGCGCTGTTAGTGAGTACAAAATCTTTAAGTCTAGGATGGCTAGCTCAGAAAGTTTCAGTAATGTAACATATATGGCAAATAGAAACAGCAAAAAGATTTCTATTCCTCAGGTTTTTCTTACAGCTTCAGGTCCTTACCTGCTTTGAAATTAAGGTAGAATCTCTTTCTTTTGAATGTACAGATATGTTGCAGTCATTTAGAAAAGTAAGCGCTTCATCCAATTCCTTTAATAATCTTCCATACAACCCACTTTTGTCAGTATATGGTCCACAGTCTACAACAATCTCACACGGCTGAGAAGTATATCTTAATTGAGGGCAAAGATCAAGTTAAACACAGCTTCTGAAAGTCAGAGCTATTTCAGCGTGTTAAGGTTATACAGCAAATAACAGCAACATGAAGCATATTCAAGTACATTTCTTGCCCCACCATGAATTAATAATAAAGAATACTTACGCAGTTAAATACTTCAAAGTAAAAACCACCTCCCTCCATCACCCCAAATACTCCATTCTAAAATACTGTTCTTTCTAATACACTCCCTAAAAAGGAGGTTAATATCGCTATCTTCATTTCAAATTTAAGGCAAAAGCAAACTGAATTTACTTGACAACCACCTTCACATTTGATTTTCCAAAGCGTACTCCTTTGTTATGCCAAACAAATACGATCTATACAATGTTAATCTAGGCCTATATATAGATAATTACACAAGTAATTATTCTTCTTGAATGGCAGAGCTGAGTGAGGAATTCTTAGTGAACAGTTCACACAAGTTCAGAAAAATGCATTTAAAAACACACCCACAAAATGTCTGTTCTTGAACATGAAATTACCGCCTTTAACTTTGTCTGAAACTTGGTTCATACAACACAGTACAGCTGGTGCAAGAAAACATACTACATATTAATCATTTCACACTAATTCTCCTCTACAACAAATCATCATTCACAGGATTCTACATTCAGTAAGAACACAGAGAAGACCCCCTTGCTCTGCCTGTAAACCCAGGCTACTCAGTTAAAAAAAAAAAACAACACAAGGGGGAAAAAAAAAGAAAAAATAATGCAACTTTTCCAGCATTAAGGACATCTTGTACTGTGGATGTTGAAACATTTTTCTAAATTAAATAGCAACATTATGGCATACACTGAACATGAATCAGTTACTCTCCAAACATAAGACAGTGCATTTTAATTCAGAAATGTGTTGCGCAACACAAATTTTTTAGGTTATTAGTCTGTCAAGTTGTTTTGGTTTTTTTATTTTTTGGTTTGTTAGCTGGGGCTTTTAATTTTGGTTGGGTTTTGGTTTTTTTTTTTTTAGTTGTTTTGTTGGGTATTTTTTTGTTTAACATCTACAGAAAATCTCTGAATATCAAGGCCTTTCAGCCTTCGACCTAAAGACAGATGTACTTTAACACTGGTTGTTCAAAAAGCAATTTAATATGCCCTCCTAACCCCAAACAGAAGTAATAGCATCAGCCACTTACAAGTTTTCCTAAAATTTAAAAGAAGGAATATTTCTGTTGGTTTATTCCTCTGTCCAAAATGAAAACATAGGCATCACTTTAACAGCCATAATTATACAACATACCTGTCCAAGACCACCAAATCAGTTGCAGTTTCAGCATTGCTCTTTAAAATTTTCTCCAGTTTCTGGATCTTCTCCTCTAACTCTGCAGGATCACATTTCCCATTTAAAATGGAAGCTGTTAATCCCAAGATTCGAGGACATGATGGATAATCCTCACAGATCTGCAAAGTAAAATAGGATGAAATACCTTAGTTATTGCAGATCTACCATCAACCTAGCAAACTGCAAACTTAGATGCTTAGTTGCAAACTAGCACTTCAATAGTAGGTGTGGTTCCTTTTCCAAAACATTGAGTGAATCTTTTCTGTTCTATTGACTGGAAGTTAAACTAGAAACCAAGTAACATTTAAGAGCAACCATCTTTAAAGGTAAATATTCACAAAATGTGGAAAAATATAAAGAAATGAACAGTTAGCATTGCACAGAATATCCTTGCCACATGTACAACACATACATCATGATACTTTAGTTTTTACATGGTGTGGAAGTATTATCTAAAAAAAAAAAAAAGACACATGCTGTGATTAACCTTGAAGAGGGATGTGGATGGACATTTATTATACAGGTTTCTTGTACTATATAAGCCAAATACCACAGGGAGCCAAGAATATCCCAAAAGAGCCCTACAAATGTCTTTAGAAATGAGTATTTTAAAAATAATAAAACCCGATTAACGCATCCTATCCCCAAACTCAAATATTGTATCAATGAATTTACAACATTCCCCTAATTTAATAAATTTAGCTTCTCTTCTCTGTTACTCACAGATTATTCTTTAATCTCCACTGTAAAATACCATAAATACACTATTTTGCTATTTCACACTATCACTGAGGTCTTAATTCATTACAGTAATTTCATGCTGAAAGCATGGCTCCATTGATAATTTTTTTTTGGTAGCAAAAGCTGCCTTAAAATAGTTCCCACTTCTCCAGATCTCCCACCTGACTCCTCTTCCTCAACCAAGTAGTAGAACATTCATGCAGTGGAAACCTACCTTCATAATTGCACGATATGGGTGATCCTGGATTGCAAGATGGCACTCATCAAACACCAGAAGATTAATATTTGATAGGGATAAATATTCATTTCTCAAAACAGTCAAAGCAACATGACATGTCATAACCAGAACCTAGATTGAAAGGAAAAAAACCCCAAAACAACAGTGTCAGTATAAGACAGATGCAAGCTACCTTATGTCAAGGTGAAGTAGGAAAGCCTTCTGCAGGTCTTGCTACACTGTATTAGCAAATACCGACTTCATTTACATACATCGGGTAAGGACGAAAGAAATGAAACATTCTCTACTTGAGAAAGTAATCTGCCTGAAGGTTTTATGTGTATCTCCAGCCACACGGCTAGAATAAAGTGAATACAACAAATAGACAATATCAACACCAGCCAGACTACACAGGACAAACGTCATTAAATCCATAACAAGTTAGTGTCCCTTATGTGTCCCATCATCATGTCTCTGGCAAGAAAGATAATTCTTCATAAATTCATAGCCACTTGCAGCTGTAACAGAAAATCAGGATGTTATCACAATTCTTTTTAAAGGAAAACTAATTTATTGTACTTTATCATAGAAAAAGTTGTGTTTCTTGATAAAATTATGCACTGTTTTGATGCTAACTTTGAACTCCAGTAAGCGTAGTAACACTTCCACTTTTCAGAGTTCGTCAGACATTTCATAGGCCACTACTAAATGCTAAGAGAAACATCCCAGAAATTAAAAATATTTGCATTACTGCAAGGCACTTATGTCAACATGGAAAAAAAAAAAATTATGACAGAAAGGGTCCAACATCGACCAAGGAAAATGTTACCATTAAAGCTAATGATTTTCCATTTAAAAAGAGAACTATATAGAAATACTCTACCCAAAAAGGCAGAAATAAAATGCATGCCAAAGAGAATGTGCTGCATCCCCAGAGAACATTCAATTTTATAATCTCTTTTTTGTTACCTAAGATTTAAACATCTTTAAAGCACACTATGCACGCTCAAAATTTCTTCTGCAATCATCATGATGAACCACAAGTCAGGGAGACTGAAAGCAAAGGATTAAAAGCACAGCTTTTTAAAAACAACCTGAGAAGACCTATACATCCTTTGCCTCAAAATTCACATGCAAGTAATACCAATTTTGAGAATTTGTTGGAAAATAAGTTAACGTATAACTGGAAGCGAATATCGCTTCTGATCAAGCCTAGCTTAATGCAGACTCTCTTCATATTTATAGTTTATACTTAATACATTACCTGATGCTTAGAGAATTCCTGACTCCACTTCTCTTTTGTCCATGATTCCGTTATCTCTAAACTTGAATACTCTCCCACTTTAAGATCTGAATGCGTCCTGACAGCTGATACTTGTTGAGCAACTTGATTTGCTTAAGAAAAAACACACCAAAAAAATCTCCATTATATAAAGAAAGGTCTTTTCATACATTAATTTTCAAGCTGAGTGGTATATTACCTAGCACCGTGTTTCATAACACAATCTCTAGCTTAATGGTAAACTAAGTGTATACGGCAACAGCCTCCATGTAAAACCACAGCAAGGAAACAGATCGGTAACTAAACTGCACTTCAGATTCAGTGTCTTAATTTTAAACCAGAAAATACACATCACAAACAAGTTGTATTAAATGGATTATAAGCAAAATATAAAAGGCATTACATTCTTTAATCAGTTTAGAATCCTTGCTGTTGAAGACTTTATGCAAAAGTTTCCTCCAACTTTGCTTTCACACAACTTTTAAGGAATATTCCATGGAAATATTAACAGCTTGTTAAGGAACTTAGTATACTTTTCCTCTTACCTGAGTTGACCAAGAACACAGTTCTTTTTCCATTTTTGTTGAAATCTCCCCTGATCTGATAGGACAGCTCTTTAGTGAGTAGTACTGCAATAAAAGTCTTCCCTGAGCCAGTGTTTAAGCAGACTATTGTATTATGATCCAAAGCTGCTTCAAGCAGTTCAACCTAGGTTTAGAAAGTAATAATGTCCTTACTTGCAGCAGTGCAGCAAAAAACTGACAAAAAAGCCATAATACAAGTGGTAGATAAACTATGGACAAGTCAGTAGTATCTCTAGAGATCTTTCCAGTGCTATAGAATACATCTCTTTCATAACAATGTATTGTCACAGTCTTTCAAAAAATATTAATACAGGCTGTCTTCTAAATATAAAATCCTTTATTATCATAGTTTGCTGCTGTTTTAAGTAGTTTTCTAACTATATCTTTCTAATAGTTATTCTGTTGCTAGATACATTGTGTGAAGAAAGAAGCTAGAGCTTTTAAATCTAACTGTATAGATCAATTCAGCCAAATAAGCAAGAATATTAGCTCAAGGTGACCTAAGCTTTTCAGTAACACTAACCAAATGCCAGCTTTCAGGCACCTCTGAAAAGCAAACAGAACTGAAATTCTAGAACTCGCAAACAGGTTTCCTTAAAAAATGAAAACCAGAGTGCCCTGATGGGGCTTTTGACATTACTGAGCCACCTTGACCAGTGCGTGAAGCAAAACCTAAGACTGCAATATAGAAGACCGAAGGTCCGAGGGGGAAGGACACATAATTGTACGCATACAATCGAGGTGCAGAGTGTAATGTTCAGTGTATTTGTCCCTAACAGCATTTTGCAGAGAGCAGCAAGAGAATACTCAGCTTAAAAGTTGTTCTGCTCTTTAGACCAAACTGAGAAGGGGGAATGAGGGATATTTCAAATGTAGACACAGCCAAAGTAAAGAAAAAGAGATACAATTAACTCTCAACAGGTAGAGCCAAAAAAGACATGCCCAGACTGTGTGCAACACTGCACATTCACTAGTTGCTCTGGTTCTATTAAGTTAACGATTTTAATTGTACTGCATTAAAATGATCACTAGTACCTGATATTTTCTTGGCGTGTAAATGTTATCATGAATTGCTTCTTGTTGCCATGGTAGTCCAAAAAACGGACCCATTGGGGAGGAAGCAGGGGTCATGAGCTGCAGTCCCGCCATGCTGAGGGATTGCAAAGCAGGGCTTTTCATTCATTCATCCAGTGTTTCTTTCATTGCATTTTTGTTCCAGCACAGCCTACTATGAGAAGACAAAGAAACAGTATTAGATATATGTAGTTACAATATAAAGCAAAAAGAGAGAATTTTATTCTAAGAAACGGACAATACTTGACTTTACTTCCAGTAAGTGCTAGATGTCATACTACTATCAGCAGAAAATTTTAATTTTAAATGTATAGGCACTTGTCCACTTAAAAATGTGTGTTTATCAAAGAAATCTAGGAGCTGTACTTTACAGGGCAAAGTTCATTCTAGGCATTTGGATTTACACATATTTCAGAATACAGTTCCATTTATGTTTTGACAGAATCACATTTAAAATGTCTTTAAGAACAAACTAAAAAAGCTGTTTAAGCTTTACTTCACGAAAAAGATTGACCTTCTAGAGCACAGGTATAAACAAGTATCACATTTTCCTTTTTTCCCTCTCCAACTAGAGACTGACCAGGATCAGCTGAAGTTTTACATACACACAGGCAATAGGAACTTTATTCTACCAGTGGGAAAAGAACAGGAAACTACAGGAACTAGGCAAGAACCTCAGTATATTCAAATCCCCAGATTCTGATAAGGTGATCTGTTTAAGGAAGAGTATCATAAATAATTGCTGATGACTCTGATAAGGACTAATGGAGAAAGAGACCCTTATCAAGTTAACCACCAATTTCCAGAAAGATATTCTAATTGATAAACAAATAAAACATTCACAACTTGATGACAATTATGCACTGGAAAACACTTTTCTACTAAGGCTATGAACTCATCATCACTAAGGGTTTTAAAAAAATGTTTGCTATCTGTCAGGAATGATCAAAGTCAAAAAAATCCATAAAAGCAAACAAAAAAGTTCTACCTTGCCCAGAGGAACTTCCTCCTTTCAAATCAGATACACTCTATTCACCAAATCAGTATTTTCAAAAGTTTGTTAAAACTCCTAGATGCCCTATCTTCACTTTAGCATCAATCTTAAAATGATAAATGCATAAAACTGACAATGATTTTACATTTAAATGTTCATTAGAAATACATTAGGAAAAGCTAATTATCCTATTGCACAGAAATGTCCTTGCTCTTCTATATAACAGGAAAGTTGGTTAAGTTTCACAAATGTACAGTAGGGAAGAAAAAAATGAGAATAGTATGATATGGTATCGAATAGAAAAATATTAACAACTGATGGTTATGAGAAATAACTGTTTGGTGTTTTAAGTATTCATTTATTTTTGTACCAAGATGAAATCTTATTTTATTTAACATAGTCTTTAACTGATAAAACATTGCAGCTTTTTGTTGTATAATCACATTTTTCGGTTAAATATTGTAAGTTGGGCCATGCATAAACACTGATTTATATTATAACTTATCTAACACTAAATAACTATGGGAAGGTCTGACAAAAGAGACCAAACCAATTCTCTCTAGTTTACCATCTCAGGTATATCTCATAAAATAAAGAGAAGGCAATACACTAAATTACATGATCAATCGAGGTTCATGCAGAAGTAATGCCACTTTATAGAAAGTAGTCAGAGGCAAGGCTTTGTTTCAGTTTCTTTTTTCCAGAGCAACAGGGGGAGTCCTGAAGGACAGTGTGGTTAAGCTGAAGTAACATTGTTCTGTTCCATTGTAAAGAATTATCTTTTGAAGACAAACATTCAGTAGTAAATGCAAAGAGGGGAGAAGGAAGAAAACACAATGAAAGGTGTCATCGTCTCCAACACCACTCAAACTCATAGATGAGGCTTCTCTTTAATAAATCTAGCTTCCCTTTTTATACTCCAATGAGTATCATACTTGGTAACACATACAAGAACTCCTTTGAAGAACACAAAAGTCTTGATCAAGATCACAATATTTTGTTGAAATAGTCTCAGGAGTGTTTCTCTACTTACAGCAACTCATGTTGAAATACAACTAGTGTTTGCCATGTTTAAAATGAGACCTGGTCACAGACATAACTGCTCAAAACTAGAAGGGACCAAGAACAAACTCAAACCTTTCCCATAATAAAAACTAAGGCTGATTTCCCAGTCGCTCTTGTATTTAAGCCCAGCCACTTCAGTTCTATAAATCACTTAAATCAGCAGTGCCTCTTCGTTTACTATTCCATCTATTTTGTGTTTCTTTTCCAAAATCATAAATCATATCAGGAACATATAAAATAGCTATATCACATCACCAGGAGGGAATTAAGGAAAGAAAACCAACCTTATTTGAGAAGGCTGCTAACAAAAAACAAGCATAAGATCCAATATTCACAAATAAGCATATCTCCTTTGCTACATACTTCATGACAGATACTAAATTAGCTACACCACTGCAAGAGAGCAAGAGGATTTATACTTAGGTATGGTTCCAGTTTGATCTGGAAGGGCTATGAAGCCACATATACTCTAAATACATTTTGGTTTCTGCGTATCTTCATTAAAGACCTGTCCTAAGTGCAATCATCTCACTGAAGTGAAAAAAGCATTCTCAGAAGAAACCTTTGAAGTACAAAGGACAAAGTACCTGGACATCTGTAACTTGAAAAGTAAGCAGAAGTAAAACAACATTGCCTGCCACTGTTAACCACACCA
This sequence comes from Eurystomus gularis, assembly GCA_013400335.1. Lineage (NCBI taxonomy): Eukaryota > Metazoa > Chordata > Aves > Coraciiformes > Coraciidae > Eurystomus > Eurystomus gularis. The sequence continues at coordinate 23,309 of VZZY01011572.1, forward strand.
GTATTAACATGCAATGTGACAAAAGCTATGACAAACTGCACGATTAATTAGCAAAATAAGAGTTAAGCTCACATGAGATATAACACACTCAAAATAGCTTAAATTCCCTCCCACTATATGCGAACTCAGGTAACAAGTAAAAGTTCTCCTCCCTAAACCACCAGTGCTACTTCCTCCTGTGCCAAGGTTTCCTAGTCCTGGCCTTCATTTGTATTATTTGTATGGGAAGTATGTAAGATCTGACAAGATGAATGTCCGTGTTATTATGGGACTAAACCAGAATAATGAAGTAATTGTATCATTCTAAGTCTCTATTTCAATACTAAGGAAAAATATCAAGTTCTTCAATAAAAGAAAAGCAGTACAGGACCATCTAGAAATAAAAAGGGAAAACACACATCTAAGAACAGGTTTTAAATTGAAAACATTTGAGATGTAAGTGCATGTGTTCAAAATTTGTGGACGGAAGGCAAGTGAGCCTAGCTAACTGAAACTAGCTAACAAGGAAGCAGAGAAACCCTCAAACTCAGCCACTTTGAGTAACAGACACCTTCTAAGGTGTTCCATCTTCATCCACGGTTATTTTGAAAACTGATAGAAAAAGAAGGCAAATCTGGAGGGAGAAACATGGGAAACAAGTCCTGCTTCCTGTGGCTTTAGACTACTGCCTGGTCCATGCAGCAGTGCCCACACTTATCTGTTCTACTAAAATCATACTGAAAGGTCCAGTTTTATGGCCATCAACCTTGTAAGTTTCAAGAGCAAAGTCCACAAGCTAATGCCCTTACATTAATCTATGCTTATGCAAAGAGACAGTGAACTGCAGAGCTAAAACTAACCCCTTGTTCTATCATTTAAAGAACGTTATTTCCTGAAGGTACAGGATTAGGAATAAACAAGCAGCAACATCTAATAGTGGTTTCTTCCACTCTATAGTAATTCTGGAACCGTGGCGTAGTTTTTTTGGTTACAGGACTATATCTAAGTTGAAGCAGTGTCTCAGAGTATAAAAAGAAGTTTCAAGGAAACACTAAGGAATACAAGCCAAACCAAGTAGGGCACTCACCTGGACATCCTGGATCTAGTCCTGCTCCAAGGACTGTTTAAAACATTTATGGAATGACACTCTGAAGTAAACAGAGAAGAGACTAGAGCCCTGGGGGGATGCATCTGTCAGATTTTTACCACCACTTGCATGCATAGTATATTCATACCAAGTTAGAGCAAAACTACAACTACTTCCTCTCAACAACAAAACTTTAAATACATTGCATGTGGCAGTAATAATCTGCTTTCTTCAGTAATGGTGATTTGTACCCAATATAATCCTTGTGATACAAAAATTACTTTTAATGCTGTAGGTTTTCATCTTTGTCCAGGAGTGTCTAACTTAGTCTCTAACAACACACTCAGCATCAACCAAAAAAACCGTAAGTTAGCCTCAAGGAGTGGAAATAAAATTGACTTACTCTAAAGTAAATAAACCACAATGTATATATACAAAAATACAAACAGAATCTTGCACTTTAATATTCTTGTGCATGAACACCTAAAGAGTCTGAATATCACTTTCTTTATAGTTAAGTTTTCTGTCCAAATTCTACATGAAACATTAACGTGCTGAAAGATCTAACACAGAAAATTCTTACTTGGGTAATGGAGGAACAAATGAAAAGAAACCATAAGATATTACAAATATAAAATACAGAGTAGAAAATTTATATTAAATTACAAAATGTAAAATACTCCCTGAGGACATTCTATACTAACTACTGCAGAAGTCTACAGTAAAGTGATTTCTATTTACACTATAAGCATTCAGCGGCAAGAATTGGTTTTGCCCAAGTGAAGGTCAAGATGCAAGACTCCTACATTGTCTGGTTTGTAAACTTGCTTTTAAAAGTATACATTTTTAAATGCTTTGACTTTTCCTGTGATAGTCCAAAGCATCACAAAAGTGTATTTTGTGAATATCTCTCCTGTAACTTCAGTTCTCTTGGAGAATTTAAAATACCCAAGCCAAAACCAGCCAGTTTTGATTTGGACAAAAAAAGCCCAAAACATCTCAAACACAAGTGGAAAAAAAATTCATTTTTGTGGGAAAAGCTTTTTTTTCCCCCTTCGCTTAACAGCTGCTATCTAGGCTACTTTGAAAATTAAGCACCAAGATTTCTGCTCCCAACTCAAAATTCCGAGTTTCTAAACAACGTTATTTGGCCCACGTCTAAAGTAAGGAAATACTATCAAACAGTTATTACGTAAGATTCATCAGAAATCACTTTTTTTACTCTACTATCTTTACTATACAGCTGCATGTGACACTTAACTGCTACCCTTCAAAGGTCTTCATCACATGCACGGCCTAGTAGTTTTTATATTCAGTCTTACAATATTCTTAAAGGGGGAAGGAAAAAAAAAAAAACACACACCTGAAATGTATTTCAAATCTGTTCCCTTTCAAGAAGGGCAAACAGAATGCATCAATGCTTACAAGACTAATGTAAGCATTGCTGTAAGAAGCAGCTTCCCTAGTTTCCCTAGCACAATCATCGCTATTCATTGTGAATGTTCATCTTGAACAAGAAGAATTGTATTTGTTCCATTTTTCAGACACGAGTCTGACAGCACAATCAGTACGTTGGTCTCTAACAGCACACCAAGACATATTAAAGCAGCAAAGACTACAGCAAAGTTTCATTAAAGAGTTTATTAAATGAAGCTTACATTGAGACTCTACATTTGAATGAGTCACTTCTGAAGCATTTCTACAAGCAATACAGCATAGTTAACAGCTGGAATTCCAGGCAGACTCCTCCTAAATGTCTGTATATAAGAGAGGAATTGAGTACAACAGGACACTTAGGAGGCTGAGAAAAATGCACAGTGCTTTTAAGTCCTTCATCTAGTGTTCAGTCACAGCATGATCAAACCTGGATCTGAGGCAAAAGCCTAATAAACACGTTCTGTTGCAATTAGTCTAGCACTGTCAACAGAGCCAGTGAGACACAGTTCACACCAATGAAGGTATGCTGCTGTACATTTTAACAGTCTGTAAAGCAGAAGGATTGTAACACTATATGTCAGTATAACATACATAGGCTGTAGGGAATTTACCAGTACAGAAACAAAACATGAAAACAAAAATCAGTTTTCTACTATATCTGTAGTGATACCAGTAGATGAGGCATTCAGAGGGGGCATTCAAAAGGAGATGTTTTTCCTTTAACAAACAGAGACATGCAGCCAGATTCAGGAAAAAACTATTTCATTTTTCAAATTTATGTATATAAGGCCCTTTGCAACAATCTTAACTATGTAGTTGCTTAATCACTGGTGCACATTCCTCTTTTAGCTCCTAACACATAGGACAAGATTAAACATGAAGTACATGGCAACTAAGATGCAAGGCTAAGCGAGAACCAGTGAAATCAGATACATTTCTGTCTCCCTATGTTATCAAACTACATAGCAATTTTTCTTCTACATAGCTTTAATTGGAGAGACTCTTTTCCTAATTTTTCCTGAACTTGTATTTCAAACTGAAGCATAATACTGAAACTAAGACCTTAACAATTTACCTTCCACCTCCTATCCAGAACAACATACAAATTCAATTCTAATTCAAATCATTAATATCTCCCTTCTTCCCATTGTTTGTTGTTTTTCTGGGGGGGAGGCAGTTGTTTCTTTGGTTTTATTTGGTTGGTTTTAAATTGATTGCATTTCACCACACAATCACATTTGACTATAAAATCCACAAGAAATATTTAAACACACACACCCTTTAGAAAAAAACATGAATACATTCAGAATACATTTTTTAGAAAAAAATGAATCACATTCAGCTTTATAAGAAATGTCAAAGCACGTGTTTTATCCATGCCATTGCTATATGTAACCATCTATAGATAAAATAAAAGTAGCTACTTTCATTATTCTTTCCCAAGAAATCCACAGCAAATCTCTACCTGAGAGCCTCTACCTCAAAATCTCTGCGTGAGCAAACCTCACACATGGAAGTTACTGTACGCTAAGGTCCTGAAGAAGCTTCAAATATCATGTCACTGTATTCTATTTTATACCTAAAAACCTGCTTCTCCCATACTAAAAAGCACAGTCTTACCATTTTAATTTCCACAGTCTCTGTGTTTATGCTTCCTGAACTGCATTTTGACATCATGATATCAGCTTGTAGATTAATCACATCATTTGCAAGCTTTGGCTCTGAAAGACAACAACAAAATCTATGAACTATAGAAATGGTTTGGAACTACAACAGCAGGGTTAATTGTGGCAATTCAGTTGCTCATAAACGTTTAAATGCGTCAACCTTACTCTGTATGAACTATTTAAGTCTATCTGGAAGACAAATTATTTTAATGTAGTATTAGACATAAAAATTTTAAAGGGATTTAAAAGCTAGTTTTTGGTAGTTTAAATGTGCAAGGAATGTGTACTACCCTAATCCTATTTACAGATTACTATGATTAACATCAATAAATGGTTCATGTGAGAAATACAGTAGCAGTATGTTCTACATAATTTACTATGTTCAGTAAAATTATACTGCTTTTTCTATGCACATGTATTTTCATTTGAGTTAAATGTCAAAAATAAAATCAGAACTCAAAACTTCTTCAAAGTATTTCAATTTGAAGCCACAATTGATACTGTAAACTCATGAAAAAGCAAAAAACCACATTTCTCCCTAAGTACATTGGCACGCGTCTTTTAATAGAAGTAACAATATTGTGCAATTAAGATGGTGATTGGCGTAAAAGTACATTTAGCTATACAAATAAAATTAGGAAAGACATGACAAAGAATTTCATAGATATATTTGCCATTCTATAAAACAACAATTGAAAACAAAAATACCGTATCTAAATCAGACCTACAGTGTTCTCAAAGCTCTAACAAAAATTTTATGCAATATATTCACCTAAAGTATGAATTTTCCACGACCTGAAAAGAGGGATTCTGAAGTCAATTTTTTTTTAAATCAATACTGAAAACTTAAATGCAAAATGGATCTTGATGAAAATTTCTACTTCAATGAGTTCCATAAAGTTAATAGGACAGACACGCCCAAGATTACTTCAGTATGTTCATTTTTACCTCAAATGCTGATGCTGAGCTTTTCCAGAGTCTCCAAGCCTGTAATTTTGTTTCACCCTAGGTAACCTAAAAGGCAATATAAAGAGAGAGCATTTTAACATGAACTGCCATAAAAATCAATTGTGCCATGTGGTAGTCTGCTTTCTTGCATTTTAATATTTAGCTCTGTAGCAACAGCACATGGTCCTTCAAAATCTAATTATCATATGTCCTTTTCTGGCTAGGGCTACAGACAGCATCTGAAAGATCAGCCTTAGCGTGCTGAGGAGATATTTACAGATTTTGTTTTATCTGCTAAAGTAATTGCTAGCTGAGTCCAACTAGATTCACAGTTTTCCTCCCCTGTGCTCACTTCAAACATTTCACCTAATACAGTAATGAAATCTTGAATAAACTTATCATTCAACACATTAAAAAACACGATCTTAAAGAGCATGTATGTGTTTTGAGAAAACAGAATAAACAGTTACTGTTTTATTTTAGAACAGGAATAGGTAGGGAGCATAGGACAGAAAATCTGATGTACAAAACAGACCTACAAAAATGTTATTCCTAGGGCTAGTTAAATTCATGTTTGCATCATACATACTTTTTTCTGCACAAAATACAGCAAATTGCTGCTAAGATGCATTGACTAGAACCCAAATTTATTAGACCATGTCACTGTTACACCTAGGTTATTAATTTTATATTCATCACCTCTAAAACATGAGCCAGAATATGTATTCCACTGAACTAGAAAGGAGCCTAAAAACAGAAAAGCGTCACACCTCCAGTAAAAATACAGAAATATACTCCACTTAATATCTGCAAGAAAAGTAGAAAGGAACAATATAGCATTTAGTTACCATAGAAAAACATGAACAGAAAAAAAAGGTTCAACTCTCTCAGTAAAGTTAATGCCATATATAGCTTCACATAGCAAATTTACTTTATTCCCTAATTGGAGATGGCAAACAAAAAGCATACAGGCCAGCAGGTAAGATCTGGGAGAATTAGAAAAAGCAGTAACACTCCACCAACCCTAACAATTTCCTCTGGCACATCAAAGCCATAAAACAGAAGATTGCAGCTTCAGTCGGCAGACATGAATTACAGTAGGCCCTTTGAATGCCGAAGCCAACACAAAACCAGACAGACCACATTCCTGAGATGCAGTCAAGTTCTAGTACAAAACAGCAAGCTTATATCCATTAGCATCTAAATGGTGTTGGTGCACCCACTTCCACAAAAGCCTGTTGCAGTAGTCAGCCAATCCTTCCCTCCCCAAGCCAAAAGCATCTGCAGCCTGCCATGATCCCAGCCAAACAATGGACCCAGCCGGGGCTACCGCAGCAGTGACACAAACAGCCCCTCCAGCGGTTAGTAACTGTAGCACTGCTGTCCAAGCTGACAAGATTTTTTATATATATATATATATATCACACAGATCTGACTCTACAGTGACTAGGGATCTTGTTAAAAGACAGCAAAAGGGACAAAATTGAGAAATTTATGACACTGACATTACTAAAATTTAGATTTCTAGAATCTCTTCTATTGAACAGTGACACTTTTTTTTTTTAAGTTTTCTAAGAGCCCAACATTCATGTTTTATCCAAAGGTAGGAGGTGAGAGTTCCAAGACAATTAGCCATTTGGGGTGTCTAACTAGACACCACAAACACATAGAATACTGAAAGAATAAAGCTTAAAAGTCAGTTCTTACAAGACATCAAGCATCCAAGAAGCAACATACCAGCCATTTTTGCAAATCTCCAGTGCTCTAGACATCACCAAGCAACCATTATTTACTTCTGCAAAGTTCAGCCAAAATCTTCAAGTATCTCAGCTATTTGCTACTTAAACATTTGCTAATACAAAAACCAAGTATCCAAATATATCAGAGTATACAGAATAATACTACATCAATGGGTTTTATTTTTAATTCCTGGTCTTGTAATTCAGTATTTTTTTTTTTTTAAAATGTTAATATACCAAATTTTTGCTATTAAAAAAGATCATCAGAAAAAGGAGGACTGAAACAGTTCAAGACCTACTGACACACTACAGGCCACAGGCTGAATCTGAAACAGACTATAAATGATCTTGCTCTTCAGTATCTCCTACCGTTTGAAATTCAACAACTATTTCCTCCATCCCAATAATGATGTTAATATTTAATTAAACCATTATCCAAACTGTTAACTTGAAAATGACATTATCTTGCAAGATCTACACAACTGAACTCCTAAGCTCACAACAGAACTATGATGAAGTGAATTACCTTCATGCAAATACAAATGAATCTGTGTGAATTAAAGTTCTGCAGCAGCAGAGGGGACAAGGTAAAATCTCCCATTATGGCTGGGAGGATGAAGTCTGTCTGGGCTGGCACCTTGTCTCTCCATAATTACAGCTGGTTACAGATGCTAGGAGGCAGGATGGGGTGACTATAATACAGGACTCATCCTTCTGCTCCATGTAATATTTCAGCAACCTTATTTTTCAAATATTTTTCTTTGGTTTATTATGGTACAAACAAATAGTGTTAGTCAGAAACCACAGTACAAACTCCCTATTGCCTAACATTAACTCCGAAGCAAAATACTCTTTGCATTCAAGGAACTAAACCTTGTCTGTTGAAGTCAGGAAGAAGGGGGGGGGGGAAGAAAGAAAGAAGCACTCAGGACATCTCTCTAAAAAAATCTGAGCAATATGAACACTCTGAAACACATCTATCAGATTTAACAGCTAATAGAATTAAAATATTCTACATAATATTTTATTTTTCCAAGCTTCTTCTTGAAAACTAACCCACAGAAAAATCACAGCTAAGTTTACAGATCCTAAATTTGCGTCAGTAACTATACTATTATTATAAAAGTATCAGAAGAAGGGACAACTGACCATATCTGTGAATTTATTTATCATTTGGTCCTTTACTTGGGTACTAAAGGATTTACTTGGGATTTTTTAGTTTATTTAAAGGTAATGTTCTAGCCTTTCAGGCACTGATGTTTTTCCACATGAAGGCAATTGCTGTGAGGCAAGTACAGTTCCAAAGCACCATTTACTCTGGCTTGTAAGTAAAAGCAGCAGCCTCCTGAATATAACCCCATGTGGGGATTCCAATCCCATTATTTGCATAAATACAAATACTCTCTCCACGTGGCAAAAAGTTAAGCTCCCCAAAACATGAGTGTTCCACAGTTTTCTGTTATCTCTGTGCTAGAACATCCAAAATTACCAAGAGTCCTACGTTACAAAAGGCTTTCTCTGAAGTCAGTAATTGTATGATGCGTGACCTGCAGCTATTTGGGTTTTAAGTCACTCTAGAACTTCCACCAAGTCTAAAATGAGTTGAAATCTCCTACAGTTGGTCATAATGTCAATTTATGTATCACCCAAGTATCAATGTACAAATCATAGGCCTAAGTTTCAAAAAAGAATGTATTTATTATTAACGGTGCAAACTAACTCATCCTAATACAAGCTCAAAATACAGAAGTATTATGTACTGGTTAGCACATTATTTACTGCAATTACATTTCAGGCTTTGTAGCTTTTAATCTGTCTTCCTAAAATAGAAATGCTACTCATCAGTTACACTACATGCCCGCACATCTTATTTCCCTGCAAAGGGGGCACTTACTGGAATTTTCTTTCAAGTGAATCTGGGACAAAGTCAATATTATGTTCCTAAAAATATGTAGTATAAAGAGACTATTTTTGCTCCCGAATTCAGAAGACATTCAGTGCTGGTAAAGATGACACAGAATCCCATCTCCCTAAGAGATAAAACCAGAAGGTAAAAAAACCCAAACAGAAACCATACTTCATTGATTCTTTCTTTCATTTTATGGAAGAAAATACTGGAGCATTGGTATGACATTTCCATAGGCCCACAAATTTTTTTACGTTGTATGTAAGAATGGCTAAATGTGTAGATGAAAACGCTCCATGGAATACAAAGTGTTACAAGGGCGCTCTCACAAGATGAGGAACAGAATTTCCCCATGTTACAATTGCAAGAAAAGAATTAAGACTGCAAGATTGTGCCTGGTTGTAAAATGATCTGAACTAATTCCAAAACAGAAAAGGTCATTAGAAAAAGGAAATTCTTAGTATCTTAATCTATATATCTGGCTAACCAACTTACTGTGCAGAGCAGCCAGAAAAGGCTTTTATGTTGAACCATTTCTTGGTTTTAGAGCTGAGAATCAACCAGGCCACTGTTAATTATCTGTGTGATTATAATCTCAAATCAACAAGTACAGAACATTCTGCAGCATTAATGGACCAATGCAAAAAACCTCTGCACATCATGAAGTGCTTTACATAGATGCTGAGTATTGTAAATTTTCTATTTACAAAAATTACAATAATCTTCGCAGTAATGCTTTCTACTTGAGTCAAACTGAAAAGAATCGCCAGCTTTAAGGCAGAGGCTTTTATATCCTACGGAAGAATCACGCCTCAGCACAGAAGCTGCTACTTAGATAATACATACCTAGTTGAATACCATGAACATCATGCTGAAGAGCTACAGCATTTTAGAGATACTGTTATTTCCCTCCATGTAAATATACCATGATCATCCCTTTACATTCTTTACAGTTAAATAAACATATAAGACCTCAGCAGGACATATGAATTAAGAAATTTTATTTATTTTAATGCAATCTTCACTTTTCAATATTGTCCAATAAAGCACATATTTGCATACTGTCTGCGGTTCAAAACTGCTAAGAAGCCACAAATATTACATTTTAAGAGCATAAAGCTAGAAGCTTCCTGTAGTATTTCCATATCACAGGTGATTTGCAGCACTGTTGACCTTTAAGAGCAACCGAAACAATACTGAAATGGATTCAGATATAGTCAAGAATTTACTTGCCAAAAAGGCAGTGATGGGAAAGCTGAAAAGCTTAACTGACATAACGTGGTTAGAGTTGTGAAGTAACCTGTTCATAAGGGACCCTTAGCTCCAATACTGATGCAGCTAAGCACCAGTAACAGTTTCAGACACAAATCAGAAAACATTTCTCATTCAACCATCTGTCAGTCTTCCACAGAAGCAGAACAAATACAAGGTGAAAGAATAACTGGAGATAAGATAGGTATCCTTGGGAGATTTCTCTGAATGTCTACTAACAGGTGTCTTTGCCTAATGCCAAGTCTACATTCCAGTTAAGAATCTTTTCAGTCCAGAGCAGCACTAGTCCAATTTTTCACATCAGCTCTGCGCATTACGTATATAGTAACTGGTACTCATACTAGGTAGCTAAAGAAAGTATCCATATTGCTCCTCCTTGTTGGATGACAAAAAAGCTTCAAAAACTTAAATAAGCTGTTTTGCTACAGCCACCACTAAAAAAAGGCGGGTGGGGAAAAGGAGATAATTTTTTACCCTTCATTTCTCAGAAAGGAGTGAAAGCTATTCCTGCATGCAGGCAAAAGCATTCCCAGTTATGCAAATGAAATGATAGTTTCAAACAGCAAAGCAGTTGTGGTTTACTGGTTTACCAAATCAGCATTACTCATTTAATGATTTTGAGACAGGTTAGAAAGAAAGATAATGGAATATTGCTAAACAATTCCACTTTCTGTATCCTCTAAAACCGCAGGAGTTAAATCTCTGCAAATGGTCCAGTTGAGGGTTTCTGGCACAAGTTTCGGTTGTGGAAGCAATATAACTAAATTAATATAGCACTGCACCTGCCAATTAACTTATCTGCTGAGCACAACTCAGAATTAATATATTGCTATGATTCTTTCAATTCCAAACCACGACTGAATAACTGGCACGATACTGCACCGGAAAGACAAACGTTATCTACAGGATCCTGGTCCACCGCCATCAGCTGAATGCAGCTCCTCTCTCCTGTAACACTAAAATATAGTCCTGTAATTCAGTTACTTGTGAACTGCATTTTCAGAGCAGAACACAAGTATGAGCCTCTTTTCTAAAAATATCACCATAGATTTTGCTTTACTTGGAATTACCAGCTCCATAGCACCAGTTATCAAATAACAGTAGTACCAAAAAACAGAAAATACGAAGCAAAAGGAAAAAATCTGTTCTTACCTCATCAGTTGTAGTTTGCATGGAAGTTGTCAAACCACCTACCATTACACCCAATATCATTTAATTACCAGAAATATTATAGCAGACATTTTACAGGTTGCTTGATTGCAGCAACATTAAGCAACCACCAGCAAAAACTTCTGAGGTGTTCTACTGTTTCATTAGTTTTGAGTTTTCAGAAAAGATGTGGCTAAGTTCTGGGAGGTCTACGTGACAGCTACATCACCAGAGCCTGAACTCTCTTCCCTTTCTGCTGATATCCTATACTTCTACTCTGGATGCATTAAGAGCTACCAAAAAAAAAAAGTGACAGCCTGACATTCACTCCGAAATCCTGGTGATAGACCAGAAAAGAGTGAGAGAAGACAGGAGAATAGGATGAGCAGTAGAACGCATCTCCATAATGTTGAATTTGGGAAATGAAAACAGATTCACACACGATCTCTTGCAGTTGTCACCACATCATTCTTCCAATCTGCATAGCTCTGCAAACTCTTCAATACTTTCACTTAGCGATGAGTACTGGATGAGGGGTACTTTGTACTTTCTTGCCCTTATTTATCCTCACAGTACCCTGCAGATTAATACATTCAGCAAGTCAGACTGACTATATAGGTCTTCAGAGGTCAATCAAATCCTGACTCTTCGATGACATCCCTGAAGCAGCACAGAAGGGGATGGAGATCCTACCTTTTAGGTAGGATCAGAAAAAACACTGCCAGTATTTAAATGACAAAGAACTCAATGTAGTTATGAGGTAATCAAAGGAAAGAAAAGGATCAAGTTTCTAAAAGCGAACCAGACAAAACATGAATGCAATCAAAATTTTTTAAAAGTAGAGACATTTCTGCTTAAAAAAGAAATCCCACCTTACTAACAGTCTTAAGATACCAAATAATTTGTTTAAAAAGTGGGGGAATAAGCAAGCATTTCAAGGTAAATCACTCCACTTAACATCCCAGTAACAGCAAATCTGCTTAAACCAAAGGCATTAACACTCCTTAATTTAATCTTGATTCATACTGGGAAACCTTACATACTTGTTTTCTTTAGAAACAGTGCTTCCATATTGATACTATTCACCTTGATTTGCAACTATCAAATACAAGAACCTGATTAATTAGGAGGGTAGTGTCACAGCCATTATTGAAATTCAAGTAATTACATCATTTAGCATATTAATTGGTATATTCCATTATACAGAACAATTTCCCCCTCTGCCTATTATGCATATTACAGTGTATTTGGAAGGAAATTACAACTCAATTAATGCAATCATTTCTTAAAGTTACAATAATAAAACTTTAAATTATGGAAAATAAGTATTTAAATAAAACTGGCTTTCAAATAATTGACTGCTCATTTGCTTTTATCAGCTAATGAGCTGGCTTGTTTGAGTAGGCATAAACAGACACACTAAGATGCCTAAAGAGGCAGATAATTGAGTGGTATGTGTTTAGAATAATTTAAGCAGATTACATGCCTAACTTTCAATGGAGATTTGAAAGATTTCCCACCTCCTCCTCAGTATAGCCTTCTCAACCCTAAGCAACAGGAAGGATCTCACTTCTCTTCCATTAACAGATGATTATAACACCTTTCTTGCACAACAACAATCAAAAGTACTACTATTTGGAAAAACGCATAGTTATCTTTCACCACTTTAAAGACTGAATAGACATATACTTACTGAAGGTAGGATACAATTCCAACGCTCAAAAACTTTCTTTTTCTCCATAACTAGATACAATTAATTTTAAAATGGCCATTTTCATAATTTACAATTCAAGCTACCTCTGCATCCTTCAAACATATACTAAAACTAACTGGTAAGAAAAAAAATTCCCATGCTATATGTTTAAACCTTTAAGATTTGCAATATAAAAAAAAGTTTTGAAAAGCAGTTTTAAAGGGATGTCATTTTTAAAAGTTTGACCTTGCGTCATAGATGAGCTTAGAGAAATTGAGACTAATCAACTAAGGCTATGGAGTTCATTCAAAAAGTACAAGTGCGTTAAACCCTTGTGGGCAAGCTGTCACGGAGAAGAGTGACCTTATCACTCCTCTTCCAGTAGGATTAAACACACATGCTTTAGCAAACCATAATTTCACCAGACTGGTATTGCATTCTAGCTCTCTCAAATATGCCCATAAAAATCTGTGTCTGGTTGTACAGTCAAAATTTTCTAAAATAATCGCAGAAGAAATATGATATCTCCGGTGCAGACAAAATCCAGGAAAGCCAATTTGCATTTTATCACTTTTCTTTTGTTTTCACTCAGCAGCAAGACATGGTGCTCGACGATAAAGGCTCCCAGATTGCAGCTTAACATGCATTTACATTGGCACTGCTGTACATACAAGAGCATCACTCGTCAACCTACATGCTGCCTCCAACTCCCTCTTAAACTGACACAACTCTTTCCAGGTCATTTGTGACCACATCTAGTGACAAATCATAACAAAATAAAGAAATCACACAGTAGAAAATTGTTTCTTAGATGAGTTAGTCTCCTTAATCCACTTTACCACACAACTTGAGAAATGCTTGCACCAATAAAGCTTAACAATGCATACCACTACCTGGGGACACACAAGTATTTTCTTTCTAGGTAGTCATGCCATCTAAAATGCATGTCACACTACAGCCTGAGATACAGCCTACGCACCTCGGATGCCTAACAGGAAAAAGGATTTACTGTTTTGAATAGAATCATAGAATGTTAGGTGTTGGAAGGGACCTCTGGAGATCACAGATTCCAACCCCCCCTGCCAAGCAGGACCACAGAATCTGAGGCAGGTGACATAGGAATGCATCCAGACGGGTCTGGAAAGTCTCCAGTGAAGGAGACTCCACAACCTCTCTGGGGAGCCTGTTCCAGTGCTCTGTAACCCTCACAGTAAAGAAGTTCCTCCTCATGTTGAGGTGGAACTTCCTGTGCTCTAGCTTGCATCCACTGCCCCTTGTTCTATCGCAGGGCACAAGTGAGAAGAGGTGAGAATAGTACCTCCATGATCATATATCCCCTAAACAGAATGCAAACTTCTAAAGAATATATTTTATATTACAGTTTTCTGCTTTTGTCTTTCTATTTAACCCTCTAGACAGTATCATAATATCAATTGCAAATACTCCTGCATTAAAGTATTGGTTACTATTTCATATGAAAATCATACAGTCAACTAATATTTTTAGAAGTATGTCTGTCAATTGAAACTTGTAAACATTATTTATCCCATAAACCCAACAGGATACAAATGTTTAGGCCACAATAAGAGCTGAACTCCTAACACTGAAAGGGCACATTGTTTACATTTTGGATATTCTTGCTCAAAGATTTAATGTACTTCCATGTATTATCACCATTCAATTGCGTATTTTAACCAAAACTGTAGTCAGTTTTCCCTCTAAAACCCAGTTTAGCCTACTGAAAAACAAATGGTCTGGCCCACCCTTAGTTCTACTCTGAGGGCAAATTTATGCAGTGTGGAGAAACAGAATCTTACTCAAGTTGGGGGAAAAAAAGAAAAATCAGGAAGTTTCCTGATTTACAAAGGTGACTTGCCTCTCTCAACTAGTCCAACTTGTTACTTTTTAACTTCTCACATAAGCATTTAAAGGTTTCTGTTGTGGACAGTGGAGGGTTCATAAAGCTTTGATTTCAAATTAAGGATTACAAATTTCCAGCATGTTGGTGGTAAACAAACTAGGCAGTTGTTTGTGTGCTTCTGTTGTGGGGTTTGTTTCTGTGTGGGGTTTTTTTTGGTGGTGGTTTTTGTGGCTTTTTTTTGTTTTATTTTCTTTAAATCAGGACAACGATTTGCCTTTCCCTCACAGAAGCCTAACCACTCTACTTTAAAGAGCTTTTAAAGCTAACCAAAGCATGCCTGAGAACTTGAACACATAATTACCAAAAAAACCCATCTCATTGCTTTCAGAAGAATGGAAAGCTGGATAGATGAAAACATTCATTTTTTAGGTTATCAGGCTTTGATTTGTATTTCATTATATTACTATCTTGTAATATATAATAACTACATTTGAGGCAAATTGGAAAAGATGCTAAAATTTTAAGCAATTTCTTGCACAGTTCCCTAATTATGGAGTCATGACTATAAATTACCAATAGATAAATATGAGAAGTTTTAAACTAGGCATAACTTCAGATCTGGATTTCCCAAGCTAATAGCTAAAGAGCCCAAGTGTTCCATCTTGACTACTGCACTTTCTGATGGTTGTTACCTTTGTTAAAAAGCTGTTAAAATCCCAGAATAGTACTCACTAGACAAATGTAGTCAGATCCAATTGCATTTTCATTCCATTTTTATAATATACAAGCTTTCTTCCCCCACTTTGGTTCATATCCTGGATTTACCACAGCTGATTTTCAAATACAAAGCTACAAGATTACTGTAATAACACACCTGTTTGTAACAGCAGCTAATAACAGTAAGTGAAAAAAGTAGAAGGTTTAGAAAAATAGGAAACTATTATTTTAGGTAATAGGTGAGAAAATAAATCAATATTCATAAAGGAAGATAATCAAGTGGAAAGTAGTATTTGTGGATTGGATTTCATGACACTGTGGATCAAATCCCGTTGCAGCCTAGTGCTAGATGAAGCAACCCCACTCTCATTGCTCCTCGTCTTCTCGAAGCAGCTTTGACACTGGTCTGACTCTGGGAGAAATACAGTGCAGCACACTAACCAAGCGATGATTTTTTTTTTTTAATCTTAGTGAAGTTTTCTAGTGGAGACAGTTATAATCTATCTGACAGCCACTATACTGCCTACATTACAGAAAAAAACCAAATTGGATTCAATGGGTTTTTGACAGTCACTCAAAACCAGACACCAGCTTCTCTTCTCTATTGTCAACTGTTGCTGAACTGTTACACTAACGACAATAAACTCAAGAATTCCAGAAATAAACCTTCTTGGTGTTTAGTCCAAAACTACTTGAATGCAGCAAAAGCAAACACCCAGTGGCAGCAGACAGCAATCACAGGATGAACTGATAAAAGATTTTAACAACTGTTAATAGTTGGCAGCCAATGTATACATTAGTTGCATTACTGGCATGCTACTCAAAATGCTTGCCAGAAATCAGCACCTGCTTCATCATTATGCCAGTCACTACATGCCCTAAAATCATCCAGTAATTCCTTGTAGACCCTCATCCACCGAGATACTAATGGGTCAGTAGACAGATTTAATAAATCATCAATTTCATCACTGAAAACTCACCTTCTGTTCAGTTTAGGCAACACAGTCTTGAGAAGACCACTTTCCAGACAACTTAGCATTAATCAAGGCAGGTTTCACTTCTCAACTTCTACCTAGCAGAACATTAACTATGCAAGGATTACTATAGGGAAAATTACTCATCTCCTGGAAGTTGATCGCATGTCTTTCAAAGACCCAGGGAGCTTATAAATGTTCTTGGCATTCTTCCCATCCTTTTCAATGACCTACTTCAAGGTAAAAACACAGGCCTACGTTGCCCATTACTTTCATAAAACCTACAGTTCCTCCTCCAAAGTTTTGTCACCTACCATATCTCTCAGTAAGTGCTCTTCTTCAGGGGAAGATTTCACTAAATTGTAGTCTTTGTGGTTACACAATAAAGAAATCAACTGATCTATTCAAAATATAAACCTATGGACTTTCGCACTAAGGTATACATTTCTTAATTTTTTATTAATAATCTTTAAAAGTATACAAACAGCTTCTTGTCCTATCAGTTACAGGTTACTACATTTCTTTAGCATCAAAATAAGTTAAACTCAGGAGGCTGATGCTGACAGAGTTCAGTATTCTTCGGAAACAGTAAAGAAAGGAATAACTTCCCCTCCACTTTTTTAACAAGTAGTAAAAAATTATAAAGATGGTCCACGGGATTGTGTTTGATTTTCATAAGGTAACAGTAGACCTTACTTACAGTAACTGTAGAAATAATAAGAAAGAGAGAAGGGAAGGATAAACCCATGACCCTTAGTAACATGCTTCTGTCACTTTCTTCCTACAGTTTCTGCCATTCATGCTGACTGCTCATTACACCAGTAGAAAACATTCATTTACTAGGGTAAGTTTTCCTCTTATTTTGCCTTACAAAAACAGGAAAGCATAAGTAGCAAGAAGAATAAATGAAGAATACACACACACCTTCCCAGAGTCTCATAGAACACACAGCAGAAACAGAGATTCAATTTTTTTTTTTTAAAGAAGTAGCATACTTCTTCATGCCAATTATCCACCTCCATTGGTAATTGGTGTCTAAAGTCTTGGAGATCATTGAAACAGCACTGTATTAGGCAGCAAGAGTAACAAAAAAATGCTCCTCAGTAATTGAGGAGCGGGGGAGGACATATCTTTTTCCCAGAATTTTTTCTACAGACTTCATATCACTTCTTTAACAATTGTACAAAGCAAATTGACAATGTAGGCACTTAACTTTAGTGGAAAGATGCCAAAAGCCTGTGGGTCATTGAAAGAAAATTAAAGGCCAAAGCCTTTGTATTGTAAACGCTTGCTTCCATTTTATGCCTTTGGCCAAAACCAAAAACCTACTAGCCGCTGCCCATGGAGGTAGCAAGGCAGACAGGTCTGTCTGCTCAAATACAAAACTTAAAGTAAGGAACAAAGAGTCTTATTTGAGATTGATCCCCGGCACTAATATCCTGATTAAGGATGATCAAATGTAATCAAATGAACATTATGAATTCACAAAGCCACAATTAACATCAGCCTAAATACATCACTCAAGAGTCAGTGAGAGAAGTTAGGTCTTCTGAATCCTAGACAACACCCTAACCCCTCTAGAAGTTTTAGTATCAGCCATGAAGCAACTTCACCTTTAAATAGGTAAGACTTGCTCATTTCTTGAAGAGGAAAACACAGAGCCAAAATCATCATTAATAGGATAGTAACAGCTACAAGAAAGCTGTCAGAAACTTTATCTAGATCAGAAACAAAGCAGACTTTGCAAACAAAAGAAACAAGAATTGCAAAGCTAGCCAGCCCAGACATGCTTGCACAGCCAGATCACCTCAATGGAGTCGAATTAACTTTAAAAAGCAGGCTATATTTGCCTCACTTCCTAACGAAAGGAAATTTAGGCTATCAGCAAGTGGGCAGGTCTAAAAGTCCACCACCAGTTTTCAAAAATAAAGATTTAAAAAAAAAAAATCCTAAATACTTAAGTTTTCAAGAAGACTGGTTGTTTTTTTTTTTTACCACTACCCAGCCACTTATCTCTGCTGAGGAAAAGGCTGCTACATGCCTTGACATTTTATCAAGAATGAGATTCCAAAAGAGGAGACAGGCATTGGAAACCAGGTTTTAATAATTAACAGTAAGGGGTTAGGTCCGGGGGTATTTTTTGTGTACAAATGAAAAAAACACAAGGATATTTATGAGCAATTTAAAACAAAACACACAAAAAAATCCCAGTGCCATCTAAAATAGTCCCAATCTGACCATCTCCACATCTGTTTCCAGCAACCAATCCCTCAAGTCAGCAGCCACTCCGCTGCATCTCAGATACAAATGCACTTATTTGGTGAACCCAAAGAACTCATCCTTTATGAAGAAGATGCAAAACACAGGCAGAAAGTGATTATGCCAGCTTACACAGCTTAAGTTCTGAGCCACCGACATAGACACAAAAGAACCAGAGCAAACCAAGTTTTTCTACAATACTATCACGTAGCAAGGATCAAGAGAGAACGCTTTTGGTTCTTTTTCCTTGGTAAGAAGGGGCCCAAAAATAAAACCTGTGCCGACCAAAACAAGAATCACGGATTCATGAGTGCGTTGCACTTAAGTAAAAGCAATGACAAGCAGTACTAAAGCCTCTCTTGGATTCAGGAGTATTTATGCAAGTAGAAGTTGAAGAATACTGCTCTTCCTTCTTTTCCCACCAGAAAAGGGCATTTCAACACCTCCAGCTGTGCAACAATTTAAGTAATTTCCTCGATACTAGTTTCAGTTCTCTGCTTCACGACTCCAAAAGCTGCAAGAATTCAAAAGAATTAAATTTTCCTTGAAATTTATCAAACTGATAGAGTCTACAATACAGAGCAGAAATAACAAGGCAATTTGAGATATACTGCTCAACATTCAAATCTGAAAAATTATGACACTAGGCAAGGCATGGAAGACTTACCAAAACCAAGAGTTCACCTAATATATAATGACATACATTAAGTGGGAACTGCATTGTCCTGTAGATTAAGTCTTTTAGAATGCTTATTTTTATTACACTCCCACATGCCCCAGCCCCTCAGCTGATCAACATAGTTTGAACATCAAACCTTGAGACCCAACCAAAGACTGCAGTAACTTCAGCTAGCAAACGAACTTTCAGTTTTTACTATATATCAGTTTCCTTATCTTCTGGTTTATCATGATACATATGGAAGTCATGAAAGACTAAAGGATGAAGAAATGTCTGGATGGTGTAAAGAAAAATCATGCTTTCTCCTCTACTGCAATCATTCTTAGCCTTCAGAGTAGAGTGTTCTAAAAGCATACTGCACACAGTTATATATGGGCTCCTGTTCTATACAATAGGATAATTATACTGTTACTTTCTTTAAAGGGAGCCACTTCCTGGAGAAAGAAAAAATTAAAATATAATTAAAAAAAAATTCTAACTTCAGTGCTATCAGTCTGAAAAAATTACTGTTGACCGTATGAAGGTGATGAGATACAGATGGTCTCTGGTTACACAGCTAGGCATTAGGACACGGGAACCATCCTGCTGTTCTGCCAACAATCTATTAAGCTCAGTACACTCCCTAGTTTGTACCACCTACATGAGAGGGAAAAAAAAAAAAATCTTGACTTCCTCACTGAGAATTATGGAATAATGGAACAACCATCTCAAGGATCCTTCGGTGTTCTACCTGCTGCTCGATAGACTAGAGCATGTCCTGAAATACACTCCTGTCTGTAGTCTTACACTTATTATAATGCTCATCATTTCTAAAGCATACAGTACTTTTCAAATTCTTCCTGAATTGTTGCTCTCATTTATATTCTAGTGTATCCAAACAGAAATGGGAATATTTAAACTCCAGGTTTGCCATATTCATTTTACTGAATGGCTCCTTGCTCTTCTAAGGATACACATTTTTGCATTTGGTTCTGCCAGTAATTTGCATTCTGTTACAGATTAACACATATTTAGTCAGTTCAAACTGAAAGGGAAGGTGGGTGAAGTAGTGATACTTAAGACTCATCAGCTGTGCTGAAGCAACTTCCTGCAATCCATTAACTTTTTTGAAAAATAGGAAAAGTACAAATTTTTCAAGTGGGAAATAGGAAACATCTATGGAGCACACAAAAACCATGACAGCAGGTTTTTTGAATTGCAGGTTCTAGGTTTTTTCCTCCTCATAGGCTACAGAAGATCAAAGTATTTCTCAAAAAAAAAGTGTAACTTCTATAAAATCGTTAGTGTTATATGTCAGACAAAATAGCTTTCTAGCTTGTTGGCTTCCCTCTACCAATGGAGGACTTGTACGAAGGAGTATATTAGGACGGCAAGCAGGAATACCTTCCACTGACCAGTTACCTTGATGCTTCCCGAGTCTGAGAAGATACTCCTGTGTTTCATAGTCTCTAGTGATTTTCCCTACAAATCATTTCAACTTCCTTGTAAACTTCTGCTATTCCCAATATGCTGCTGCACCAGGTCTTTTAGTTACATCGGTGGTAAAGGAGTATCTTGTTTGTTTTGAATCTGTATTCTACAGAAAGCTTTCAAAACCAAGAGAAACAGCAGCAATAAAAAAACCCAACAGTTCCCTATCTATTTTCTTCATGACTAAGTTTCATACTGCCTCTTAGGCCTCCACAGGTATGTCTTTCCCCGGGCTAAAAGCCCTAGTCAGTTTTCAATCTACCTTTCTCCTAGGCTAATAAAACTTTTCTGAGGTAAAAGAGAAATAAGGGAAAATAGTCAAACTACATTTAGTATTAAATATATGGCCTCAGAAAGGATTTATTTTATGGTGTATCAATGCCATTTTCTTTTCAATTAATTGTAGCATTATTCACTTTTTGACTGCCAAGTACCAAGCTGCCACTTTCACAGAACCCTACCACCAAGATGCTTTCATGAACAGCTAATTCAGAGTTTAGCACTTCTGAATAAATACATCTATTAGTCCTTATTATTAACTGATAACAAAATAACAATCCAATGATTATACACAGAAAAACACCTTTTGACTGAAAACTTCTAGTAGTATCTTCAAAGCTTTTAAACAGAGTAGACCCTATCTTTCAGAGACAGACAATGGGAAAGGCCCTTTTAGGAGAATAATTATAGCATAATAAAAATAAAACCAGTTTCAGTTTGTCTGTATCCACTTGCTAAAACAAGCACCACCCAACCTACTGAACATGCAGCTTGCAGATCAACAGACCATACAAACTGACTTATTAAAAAAAAATAAAAAGTAAAGCATAGCATAAACTGAGTGTCTGCAGAGTTAATTGTTTCAGTTTTCCACTGTGTTTTGTTTCTCTAGAGGTGGTAATCATCTCTCAACCTATACACTTTCACCACTTGAGCCCACCACGTAACTTGGGGTTCAAAATCTTTCACAGCAAAAACACTCATAACTGATCACCTCAAGTGACGAAAATCCTCCAGAATCTTAGCAGCTGAAACCACTATGAGATTCACTTTTTTGATACAATTTCTGGTTAATGATAATACACAAAATAAATCCCTTCCAGATATTTATCCCATTCGGTTTCTTTGATTACCTAACACAACAACAAACTCCAGTGCAACAATATTTGTCTTTTTAGCCTTTTGTTTTTCAACTCAAGACCACCACACAGCATAGGGCCTGCCTTAAGCGCACTGCCACTACATTTTTCCCACTACATGTGCTGCCTTCATTTAAACTGGAAAAGGACGGAAAGGAAGCCAAGAGGAGAGCTAGGAGTTTCTTACACCGCCTTCAACACTGGCACTTCAGACTGAAAACTCTTTTACTACCCTCGCCTGTCTTCCCCAAGCCCATCGCGACACGGCAGAAGGGCTCCAGAGAGCCCTGTGGATGCACAGCGCAGGCCCACCGAGCGCCCACCCCGGCCGGCCTCCAGCGCGGCTGCCCGGGGGGCGCGGAGCCCGAGGAGACAAAGCCGAGAGGGGCTGGAGCACGGCCCC
>VZZY01011572.1:46498-130115 GCA_013400335.1 Eurystomus gularis
GGGCGGAGGGGCCGGGGTCGCTTCCAGAGCGCTGCTTCTCACGCTGAGGCCAGACTGGCCAGGGAGAGGCGGATCTGGGGAATGGGGTTGTCCTGTCCTGCGGCTCTAGGCAGGCCGTGGGAGAAAGGCGATCGTTTTGGCAGGGTCTGGGCAGAGCGAGTGCTGAGCTCGGTCTGGGCAGAGCGAGTGCTGAGCTCTCTCATGGCTGTTCAACAAAATCCCACCTTTCTGTACACACAGGCGGTTATCTCCATCAGGAGTGTCTTTCCTGCCAAAGGAAAAGTGCTGCTTTTTCACGAAGTTCCCACAGCTCTTGCTGGTGCTACGCCCAGAAGGTGGGAGAAGAAAGGACTACTGGAGGTGGTTGGTTGAGTTTATGTCTGCTCTGTAAGCAGCACCTCCTTTTGCTGTGAAGGCAGCTTGTTGACTAGCTGGACTACTGGTCTCACTCCAGTTTCTTGTCAACGATTGCTTGAGTGACGTTGCTAGTTACTATTAGTTTGGTTTTTTTAAAGTCTTTTGAAATTAAACAGCTGATGTAGGGTAACTTTTCCACTATCAAAACCCTTCAGCCACAGATGAAGAACCAAAGGGAAATGTGTGGTGCTGAAACGTGGCAACACAATTTCTCGTGCCTCACATGCTGCCATTTTCCAGCTTTGATTTCTGTTACAGTTGACATAAAAATCTGGAAGCTGTGTCCTTGGAAAACTGGGGGGGGAATATAAGACAATGAGAAAGCTTTGAACAAATTACCTGCCTAAACTGAGCTGTCACCCGCAACTGCTGTACAATGCCTGATGTAGGAGAAGCATCAGTTGCAAGTGTGAGTAACTGGTCACTAAGGTAGGACATAGGACTCCAGTGAATAGTTTATAAGAACTAGCACATTTGGAGCAACCTTACAGGTTATTCTAATTCCAGTCCCAGTTACTTTTAATTCCTGCATTCCCCGCCTTCCATGCCATCGCCTGCCAACACTTCTTTTTTGCAACTGATGAGAAGACCAAACCCTTCTCACAGAGATATAGCTAAGAACTGAAACTCCAGGCTTGATTACTGCAAGACTTAGATCTGTAGCCTGGACCAGATAGATGCTTAGGGCAAGTAAAGAAACTGATAACTCTTGTAAATTCAGATTTGGAGTTTGAAAGTCCCTTGGCCTGGTAGATCATCAGGGAGCTGAAGACAATAATCACATCCCACTCACGTCTGGTCACATCCCCAGATAAATGGCAGTTTTAGGGAACCAGAGAGGAATCATCCTGCCAAATATCTAATAATCAGTTACAATAATAGTGGAGCACAACGTTGCTGCTTTACTCCTGAAGACCTGTATCTGGACATGACCATGAAAAAGCTGCATCTGGCTCAAATCACCCTACCTCTTCATGTTCCTCAGGACATTGCGCTCATCTCTTACAATGGCAGGGAATGTTTGTCAATGTTCAGCTGTTAAGATTATCCTGTTACTCTCCGTAGAGTTAATAGCTCATCCTTTTTACCTTGATGTCCTTCTTCTCAGGGTTTCATTTACATTACGGAGAAATGAAATTGCTGACCAAGATAGGAGTTGATTGTGGGTTAGTTTTGTTCTGAACATAGAAAAAAGAACTGTGCCAAAAGATGGACGTAAGTGGTGAAAATCTTTACTGTTAAGGCCCAGTTTGCTTTGGTGTCATTGTAACTGCTGAATGCACAAATCAGCTGATTTCCAGCTGAAGTCTGTCTTCCTGTGCTCCACTCACAGACATGTCCAAAAGCTCTCTTACTTTTCAGTAGTTTTCTTACTTTTTGTGCAAGAAAAAATACCCCACTATATCTTGACATAATTTACCGTTGTGATGGGATGCACACACTTAAAGCTCAGAAGAACAGGCCTACCTATAATGCTAATGAGTGGTCAGATCTGTGGACTGAATGCCCATACAAATCACACCAAAAATGTAAAGATACCACCAAATGTGGGCAATGTGGTCCACATCTTGTGGAAGGAAATCTGTAAAGAATGTAAATATGCATTGATGGCCTCCTGGCACCTCCTTTGCACAGTGTATTTTGCTGATCCTGTTTGCCCTCTTGCAAAACCCTGCAAGCTGTGCAGGTACAGAACCAGTTACACTTGTGTTAGGCCTGGTGACCAAGTTAGAGTCTCCTAAGATCACATATACTTGCACAAGGACTGGAGATTATCCTTGTTGCCTAATAAGAAGGTGACTGTAAATGCAATGCAAACCTACTCCTGGCCAGCCGCTCCCCTTTTAAGTTGTGCTGAAGGCAACGTGTGTGCGCGATGGAAGCTCTGTCGCTGGAGGCCCAGCCTCCCTCGTTCCATCTGCACTCTATCGGGGATTTACCATCTTTCTGAACAGAACTGTGCCTACAAAACCAGTATGAAAAGATAAAGCTAACTGGAGCACTTTAAGGTTCATTTAAACCAGCCTTTGTAAAATTATTTCTGATTAAAAGTGATGTAGAGGCCTAGGGTATTATCAAATGTTTTCTTGGCTCAAACCTCTGTTACTATTTAGAGCGTGTCTTGTGTAATGCCCATGTTGTTAAATATTACAGTGTTAGGTATTTTTATGGCATTGAAGGGGCATCTTTCTGTTTTTTATGGATGAAAAGAGTAATTATATCCTGTGACAAAAGCTTAGGAAGAGAAGCAGCTGTTCAGTCTTACCCAGTGGGAGCTGTCAGAACATAAGGGTCTATTTTTCCAATTTTAGCTGAAGTACTGAAGGAAATTGGCATTCTTTATTATTTCTAACATAAAATAGAGCAGAAAGAAACCCTCCTTAATCCTCTGCAGGCCATGATTAAATCATGAATTTAGAAGGTTGGACAGGATGATCCTAGTGGTCTTTTCCAACCTGAATGTTTCTCTGATTCTATGATTCTATCCAATTCAAGCAGGTTCAAAGGGAAGGCAAGCAGAAAACACAGAAAACAAAACACACGAATGCAAGGAAAGTTCTGGAAGTTCTTTTCATATAAAAAAGGGTGTCTTTGTCCACAGCTCCTTGAGCCTGCCTGCTGACACAAGTTTTTTATTTAAAAGCACAGTTAGAATAATAAGGAATAGCACAAGTTTTATCCTATCACCACTATCCTCTCCATTGTAAGAAATGGATATTTTATGTCATATGCTTGTGTAATGACAGCTAACCTTCAGAGTCTAAGCCTAAATAAAAAATTGACTTTTAGGCTGATACCACAAATTCCTTACAAAGATTTTTAAAGTAAGATGAAGTTATCAATGTGATACACAACTCTAAAAAATTCCACACATTTCAAACTGCTTGGCATTCAGTGTTTGGTAAAAATCACACAACCAACCATAAAAAACAAAGGAAACAGGCCGCTGGATGCAAAGAATAGAATAATCCAACTAATTAAAATCCAGAACGGAATAAGTAATAATGTGCCAAGTTACAGCTTTCCCCATATCTTTAGTACTGGAAATACTGATGGTTTATTCTATGGGATAACTGTTGTAAGACAACAAGAAAGCAGACATTTATATCTCCCTTTTCATTTTTTAAAAAATCATATCAGTAAGGGGTGGGGGAACTGTTTCTGTTTTTTTTTCCTGTTGGGTAAGAGTAAAAAAAAAAGGTTAGAAAAAAGGAAAACTGCAATTTAAATAAAAGCTTAAATCACTGTGTCACAAGTGGTTGTCTTTGTTCATGGTATAGGACTGCGTAGTCACACCAGTAGAAACTGGGCTTTCCACTCTTTGGGTCTACGCATCTCATCAAGTTCTACAATGGACTCTGAAGAGATTCCTTCCCGTGAGACAATGGTGACCTCTGTTGTTCCTCCCTGCTGATACCAGCCAATAGCATGGTGCTATTTCGTCAATGCGTCACTAGTTCAATAATGCACTTTGAAACAAGCTGTCGATTATGGAGAAAATATGGGCCGGAGTGTTGCATTCAAGTCTCTGGCGAGGACAGGGTGTGTCAATTTTGCACTCCACTTGGGAAAATTTAACTGGAGACTTTCCTCTCAAGCAGCCCCTAGTCTGGCTACCGGGTTTTGCTGTGTATAGCTGTGAGCCACTGCGGAAAAGAGCAGTTGCAAATGTTTTCAACCACAATGCTAATAATAACACCTGTGATGTATTATCAGAAAAAGCTGCAAGTATGATCATGGAGGAGGAAGTTCAAAGAAAGAAGAACAAACCTATTTTGAACCTGTTCCTAAAGCTGGACCTGAGATCTGAACAAGATGTTAGCTTTGCACAAACTTTTTGTTCCCCCCCCAGGATGCTATTTCAAAATCTTTTTTGGTGTGGTTTCACACTTCAGTGACACAGACTTTGTAGCTGCAACTAAGGGTGTTTTCCCTAGTGCAAGAGAAATTTCTACGTTTTTAACTGGTTTAGTGTTTTTTTAACCTCTTTAAAGTGCTGGGTTTTGCCTGAGAACTGAGGAATACCACTTAGCAATGTGTAACTGGACTGAGCTGCTGTATTTATGCTGAGTCTTGCTAACATGAAGAAAATACATATCAGGAAAGTGATAAATCATTTCCCCAGGGTACAGGTCAGCCACAAAAAAGTAATGCAAAAATGATCAGTTCAAAGTATTTACAGCAGATGGAGCTATACATTTTGCTCTGATCATACATTACATGATACTCCAAGGTAAAGTGTACAGTTTGGCAAGGACAGAGGTACCATGCCAGTCTAACCAAGGAATGGAGTTAGTCACATAAATTACTGCAATTAACTCTTCTGGAAATAATCCTTGTAACATCAATAGAAATAGGAACTCAATAAATGATTATTGCTGTATATTGGTGTCTAATAGAAATCACAGCTCAGTTCTAAGGCTTGGTTATATCTGCCCAGCAGTTTGGAGAGACTCCTGCCGCGGCTGGCTTTTGTTTTACCAATTGGGTAAAATACACACTGAAGAGAGAACGAAGGTTTCCTTCTACACTACCAACCAGAATGTATGCATGATGTCCACAGGTTATCCTCAGGGGGTGTCTGCTCCCCCACAACCAAAGTGTGCATATGGCTTCTTACCTGAAATGAACCATGTGCTGGTCTCGATTGCTGCCATGATCTGGATGGAGATGTTTCTTATGCTGCATTTGCATCTTCTTTAAGCTACAAAAATTGTGTTTACACAGCAAGGATAAGGGAGCTTATTTTTGCAGTTTCTGTCAGAATTACTTTTATCCCAGAGCAGTTAAATAAATTCCAACAACTCCTGTCTTACCTTGTTTGAATTTGAACTAAAGTTTGAATCCCATTCTCATTAAGAGCTTACTCCGCTTCCATATTCTGAGCTGACTCATCTTACATGTTTGAACTTCGCCCCCTCCAGTCCAGTTGCAAATCATAGTGTCAGCTGCAAAAAATCAACCCAATTAAAAACCAAAACAAAACCAAAAAACAGCCTTTTTTATTCTCCACTTCAGTATCATTTGTGACACCAATAAAAGCTACTGGTCTCAAATTTTATCTAGCAATTTTAAAGTTATTGTAATGAAGAGGTTGTAGATGCCCCATCCCTGGAAATATTCATGGTCTAGTTGAAGATGTCCCTGTTCACTGCAGGGGGGTTGGACTAGATGAGTTTTAGAGGTCCCTTCCAACCCAAAGCATTCTGTGATTCTGTAAGTCAACGCTGCTAGCAACTGGCCCCAAATGTCCCATAATCTCAACAGCATTACGAATATGATTTTACTACCTACCAGGATTAACTGTTTGGGAGGATGGTCCAATAGGCAGGTACCAGCTACTCCACACATTGAAGACATGGGAGATGATTTGGTTTCATGGAAGGAGCAGATGAACATTTACAATTGCTAAAGCATGATAACCACCAGACTAGTTTCTTTCTCTGTGTTTATCCAGTTTAGATGTGTTTTTCAGGAGACAAGATCATGGGGCTGATTCTGAACTGTAGTGCATCA
This sequence comes from Eurystomus gularis, assembly GCA_013400335.1. Taxonomy (NCBI): domain Eukaryota; kingdom Metazoa; phylum Chordata; class Aves; order Coraciiformes; family Coraciidae; genus Eurystomus; species Eurystomus gularis. The sequence continues at coordinate 52,433 of VZZY01011572.1, forward strand.
CCATCGTACTTTACTATCCTTTTCTCATATACTGCAAAGGGAATTAAGGTGTCGGGGGGCAGAAGGTAGTAAATATGAATCAGTTCTAGTAGTTTACTAATCCACAAGTCTAAACATTTACATAGAAACAGGCCAGATAAACAGAATTGTAGGAAGAGTTACGTAATTCAGCACAACTGTTTTTGTAACCTTTCCCACGGCTTGCCTTTATAGTGCTGATTTCTATGCATTAAGAAATTAGTAAATCTTCACCTTTATTAAAATTTAAAATTGATTTAAAATTAATTCTGTTTGTTGACTGGAATAAAAGTCTGGATTCTTCCTCCAAAATTAAAGTAACTTTTTGGGCAGGCAGGAAAAAAGGCACTTTATGAGTTTGCTATGTTGACTGAGATCTTCTCTGCTCACAAGTGACTAGTGTTTCTGGGCAAGAAAATAAATAAATAAATACAGATAAGATAATATGTAATATATACAACATATAATAATAATGAATAAATAAATAAGAGCTAAATGGTGATCTCTCCTGCAATTAGATGTTTGAAGATATTTTCTTGGGAGGACAATGACAAACCCACAGATAACAGATTAAATACAGGAAGCCTGTCCATTTATTTCAAAATTGGAGATTTTATAAAATAAAGTGAACTATTTACTAGTAAATACTATTCTTATTACAGCATAACAGTTTCTAAAAAGATTTTCTAGTGTAACAACTATACAGAAGAATATATTTCTTTCTCACAAAAATTAGCTTTGAGCAACAAGTGCAACCATTCAGTCCATACCACTGATCGAAAGCGTTTAGAATGTTCTTGAAAGTGTCCAAAAATGCATCTCCTTCAGTCTACCTTTTGATACCATTCAAGTCCTCCCAGCATTTGTTCTCCTTTAAGTAACCATCATTCCTCACCACTTGCCAACGAGAAACATGTATTTTTAAATACTACATTCTTGTCTTACAAGTGATTCCTTCAGGATAAAAGTCCCTTGTTAACTCTTTAGCAAACTGGCACTTTACGGGTTACATTTTAATCTGGGGAATTTTAACCAGAAGGGTAGAACACTTTCTTCAGCTCTTCACGCAGCAGAACAGAATAGCACAAAGTGGTATGCCTACTAAAATATGTTCTATTCAAGACACAAGCAGAAGTTGAATTTATTTATTACAATAAAAATAGACTTACTTGACTTGCATAAGTTATTTAGCATTAAAAAGTGACTACATTATTTCTCTTTAAAAAGTGAGCAGCATAGAATTTGAAACTTATGTGATTTAAATCAAACCAGTCATGTCTAACTAAACAATGGTGATTTTCTGTTACAGTCTAATAATGGCCGTGAATCAGGCCCCCCGTATGAATTGGTCCTTGGACACACAGCAAAATCTGTTTGGTAAGTCCAAGAGATTCTAAGAAGGCCCAGCGAAAGTAATGAAACTGCTTGGGGAATAAAATATTACCTGACCTGAACAGAGCAGTGAAGGCCAGGATCTAGCCTTTCTTGGAATGGTAGGTTTTAGTATTTCTCACGGATGTAAAATTAATTGGTTTTATTGCCCCTTCTAGCCTTTCCATGAAGAAAGAAGTATATGAATCACCCAGGGGCCAATTCTGTATTCCAGAGACATAAACTCAGACATTCTCCTCACGGTGAGAAAATAACACAGTTCTTGTTTTCCAGTATCACAGTACTCTTGTTTTCCAGCTGCCTGGAAAGGAATCATTGAAAGTGCCACTGAGGTGGAAGAAAGTTTTCCACGTGTCACATTTAGAGGAGGAGAGAAATACTTTGATGTTACACAATTTCAGTTAAGATAACCCTGAAATGGACATAGCACTTGAAAATAGAAGGGCTCATTTTTCACCCTTTGTGAGCTCTAGAGTTGTGTCAAGTAATGGTCAGAGTCAGCAGGCATCCCATTCAGAATATGACTTTTCCATATCATTGAATGTGCATCTACCTCCCATCCTCCTGCATGAATGGCTTCATAATCTTGGGGTGGCATGGGTGGGAACAAGCCATACTGCAAGATTAGATACAAACCTGGAATGTCAGCAATCATCAGTTGGGCAGCTGTAAATGAGGGTTATCAGTGGTATGGTTAGGGGAAGAATTGGATGAATCTGACAAAAAACCACACAATGTGGAAATACAAATATGTAGGGGTTTTTATACCTCCATTCAGATCTAGTATTAGCTCAATGGAAGACAGCGGTCAACTTCTTGTTATAGAATCATAGAATCTTGTCAGGGTAAGAGTGTTCAGCTGTAGTGGTTTGGGAACTCTCATGGCCACCATCCAGCCTGTAACCTCACCTGTGTGTTCCAGCCATTCTTTCCCTGCCCTTGTTCTCTTAATCAAAAATGAAAGTTGATGTTAACTTCCTAAAAAAAGAGAGGGTTGATCCTGCAGGGTTCACGCAGACAAATGCTGCGTGTACAGCGGGGTTAACTGAAGCCAGGGGCATTGTTTGTGTACATGGGATTTGAGGGGGTCCAGCGCTAACGGCAATGCATGGGCTTCCGCTGCTTCCTGGCCTATGTGATTAATGTTGATTTAAGTCTCCTCAGGGCCAGATCCTGTAGTGTGTGCTTAGCACACAGATGTGTTGCATTGACATCCACAGAAGTAGAGGAACTGAACATATCACCGGATGCATTCAAATTTGCGCTTGGCAAGAAGGGACTCCCGAGTACTTAGAGCTAGCATAAGTGATAATGCACCATTGTCATTATTAACTTGTTAGATGGCTGAATATAATACCACATACACTGGCCAAATTAATCTTCTGAAGCTCTGATTCTGTGAGGACTGGTGCAGAAAACCCTAAAAAACCCCACAGGGTATTGCATGGTACCCCCATAAACTCAATGGAGCACTACTTGGATAAAGAAGTTACAGTCATACTGAGCTGGAGTAAATTGACAGTCTCCAGAAGATGCAGAGTGTTTAGACACCTGTTTAGACACACTAAAGTGTGTTTAGACACCAAAGATCAACATGTACAAATTTGAGCCTCAGGAAGTTTTAATGGAAGAAAGTAGCTTAATCACTCAGTATATTTTGCAACTTTAGCTGAAAGTTTAACATCACAAAATGACATATTGCTATGCAGCTTTAAGAAGCACACAGTCGTATTCAATCATTTGTTTTTCAAGTCTACTGTTCATTAAAAGCTCTTCTCCTCTTTCCAATTTCCAGTTTTCAAATGGATGACACAACCAATGCATGGCTTAATGTTCACTCTCATGAGTCATAATTAATAAATAATCATATCACATACATCGAATTTTACAGGTACTCTTAAAATGGTTTTACAGTTCTATTAAATATATAGATAAAATAATCACTGCTATATAAAAAATCATTTTAAAACAGCTGAACTCTCAAGCTTTGCATAAAATTCTTTAGACACATTCATTACAATCTAGAAACTCAATAAAAATACATTTTAGAGCTCAATCCATCAAAAATATTCATGGCATTGAAAAGTGATTGTCATTTTTTTTACTGTAATCTGTGCTTGCCCTATCTTTGCACTGCTTATTTCCTACAATTTGGCAAAGGCTGTACTCAATTCAAGCTTGTAGATTATGTGACTGTTTAACTAATTTCTTCAACTCTAAGACATCTGCCCCATAAATGTTTAGTGGGGTTCTCTCTTTAATAGCATATCTTTCCTTGCACTTTCTATGAAATCACAATGAAACACTCTGCAGTTAGGTTACATGACTACAATAATATTGAACCATCCTATTATAGTTGTCCTAGTCTTTCGTGGTGCTTCTGTGAACACCAAACATCCTTTATCCAGTGATCCTCAAGCACTTCATGACACTTACACTTCACAGTACTTTGCTACCCACACGTTTGCTCAACAACAATGGAGTGTAGAAACAGTCCTAACAGACTGATACCCTTATGTAACTGAATTGTGCTGCCAAATCAAAATATCACATGTGGTCAGGTCAAGCTTAGCATTTTTCAAAAACATAGGCAAAAATTCAGGAAAAATTTTCTTCTTCAGGCAGTGTACTTGTCTGTTGGGAAATGGATAGGTGATAGATTGCCCACTCTACTACTTCAAGCCACTCCTCTAGCCAGCAAGTTAAAACAGGCTTTGCCATAGTGAACGCTTCACCATCAGGCCATAAGATCTGAATAGGACACAAAGTCCTACAACAAGCAATGTTTTCAGAATAGGGCACTTGCACTGAGGGATTGGATCTTGCATTATTGAAGAAGAGGTGCACGTTTACAAGTCAGTTTAAGTGGGGGAAGCTTCTGCTCAGGCAGGTGTCATTTTTTGCATTTCCAAGTAATGGCAGAAGAGACTGATGAGTTCGGTCTCTTTTCATGCACAGTTGATCGTACCACTATAATCACTCTTAACACTTTACTCTGTATCTTCTTACCCATGGAATGGCTGAGTAAGGTAGACTGCTTCTGTTAAAGCAAAAACACAACCGAAAAAAACCAAATATGGAAAGCAACTTATTACCAAGTATCATGGAATAATTTAGTATTTTTTTCATCTATTTTGCATGGAAGAAACAATCTCCTTCTCTTAATGGTACAGGCTGGAAAATGTACATCATTTAAACATTGGGTGAGATGAATAAGACAATTGCTGAATGCTGTTTGACATTTAAACTGCTCTTTTCACTGTTCCAGTCGCTGTTCATCAGTGGGAGACAAGAAAGAAAACCCTGGGTTTTCTCCCTTTTGGAAGAAAATACTGCATAATGAAGTTGCCAGCATCAGTGCATTCCCATTCACTTTTCCATTCTTTATGGATGTCAGTTGTTTAGATGAGACATCCAAAGACCTCCTCATTCTGATTAATTTTCTTAGGAGGAAGAAGACAGAAGGGAGCTTACTTTACTTCATTCAACTTTTATATCTGTAGAGTTCTATGGAGAGACTGTAATCCAACTCCTGATAATCTCTTTTGAGGATTAAGAAACGTGGAAGAACCAGAGAGGTGGTCAGAAAAAGCTGTCATAAGCTAAAGGAGCCTATGAAGAGTGGCACATAACGAAGTGCTGTCAACACTTTTTTCCCCAAACTAAGGTACACTGCTACTTGCTGCTGTTAAATAGTTGCCATTCCCCAGCCCAGAATTCACTGGTTTTCAGGATAAGGATACAAAGTTTCTTTTATTCAGTTTTATTCTTTCAGAGAAAAAGCACTGGCTCTTCAGTATTACATTTTAGCCTACTTCAAGAAAGCATCTTCAAAAATTCTATTAAATATTTTCTTTTGGAATAAAGTATCACTCTCTTCATCAGCAAGCACCAACAGGTTCCTGCATCACAAAATCAGATGACTCAAAATGTTGAACATTTTCACCAGCAAAGTGAAAGACTATTTTTTTAGTTATATTGATTTGCATTGAATTAAGCTGGGAAGTTTGGATCTGTTCCTCCCCAAGCACAAAGGATCTTATTTTTAGGTTTGTGGGGTGAATCCAGCTCTAGTCAATGGTGGCATGACAGAATAGGAAAGATTTCAGCTTTCTGTTGACTGAAAGAGGTTTCGAATTTTATCTTCCATGTTTAAGACCTCCTGCAGTGCACTGCTACTACTGACTTCTAACTGCAGCTTGGAAGAATAATACACAGCTTATAAAGAAGAATTAAGTATGATGGACAGTTAGGATTACCCCAGCAGATAACATGACTGCAAAATAAGTTTTAAATACCTGCAAATAAACTTCTGTATATTCTGATGTGTCCTGATCTCAGGTACAGTTAGTTCAGCTGAAAACTAAGCCAGGGAAGAGGTACACCTTATGCTAAAACAAAATATGTAAAACTTGTAGCCATGTGTTGTAACTTTCACTCAATGTATATTATGAAACCCCTAATTTTAGGAAGCACATTGCAGTCAACCGTATGAATTTTCAAGTGGAAGCGGCAACATGACATAGTGTCATAAAGCATACTATGAAACTAAAAATGTGCTGATGAAAAACAGTGACTTCACTAGAAGTTACATAGAGAATAGTTACTGCTGCTAAAGTGAATTTGAAGACTCCTCTTTTGTCCTGTACTGCAAGGGAACACCTGGTCTGGCAAAAATCCTAAATCAAATATCCTAAAGCGATCACTGATGTGGACAAAAATTACAAGATGTGAAGTGGCTCAACCATGTCTATGGATGAGCCACAGGAGTCTCTTCAGTTGCATTGGAAAGTCAATACTGGCTGTCAACATTTCTCTGTATTTAGTTTTACATCTGTCATGTCTTTCTCTATTCATTTGGGCACTTAAAGATATTTCTAATCCTTTACCATGCACTTGTGCCTTAACAGTAGCCTCAGTAGATGAAGTTGTTATTTTTTATATCTTCAAAAAAGAGGAATCTCCACGTGATGTGGTAAGTAAAAGCAGCAGAGAAAAGGAAGCAGAAGGAGCCTCAGAAGCAGTGAGGTACTTTTCAGAAAAAAAATAAAAGAAAAACCAAAACCCTAGTATCTGTTCCTGATAAAATTATTAAGCTTCCTGAACATCTTTCCAAAATGGCCACCATCAGTAACATACAAAAAGTTAGGCATTTTCTGCAGAAGTTCCTGGACTAAGATTTCCGGTATGATCCCTCCTAAGAAGCAGCCAGAGTATGTGTCCTTTGCACTTCTCCACACTCAATTTATTCCTGTGAATTAACCGTAACAAAACTTGCAGGATAACAATGAATTTCTATCCTAAAAAACCAAACTCCTCTACCCAAATAAACCCTCAACCTGATTTTGTTGCTCCACTGGACTGCCACTGGAATTGTAATGAATTCCTTGGGGTAAGTGTGTTCCACTACCTGCAGCTGTTCTGTCTCCAGCTCTCTCAAAATATTCCAGGGAAAAGGTGAAAAAGCATTTCTAGCCTTGCCCTTGCAGGTAGGCCAGATTCATGGGCAAGTCAACACCACCCCTCTTCCACAGCTGCTAGGCCCTACCTAAGTAAATGAAGCCAGAAGAATAATTTTTGAAGACTAGAGCTCTGAATTGTTCATATTTCTACTGATAATTATCTGGTTTTATTTAGCATCTTATAAAGCAAGGCACAAATGTACAAAATCGCATCTACTAAATCAGGTAATTTTAATATATATTTACACAATTACCATAATATAAAATGTGCTTAGACATTGTCATAGCACAACAGTAGAGGAATTGAGGACAACCTGGTAGTAAACAGAAGTACCAGGTCCTACGTTTCTGTTTGTGCTTCACCTGAAGAAACATATTCATATGCAGATATGCAAAGCAATCCAGCCACCGTTCTTTATTTTTCCACACCTCACAGAGATCAAACTTTGTTGCTAAGAAGCTGTGGAAGGAGTAAAAGGCAGTAGACCAGCACCCAGAAGAAAATGATGAAGTAGAATAGCTCTGGCTGCTCTACAATCGTAATTTCATGACTTGGTACTGGAGTCTCACTTGCTTCTGAGTCCTTTTTCTTCCTGAAAACAGGAGAGAATTTGATAAGAGGCAGGAAAAGAAGAAAAAAACCCTCACTGTGAATATTTACTGTAAAGATGGGACGGTGGACAGTATTTTAATGAACCATTTCATTCTAGTCATTTGGAGTCCAAACTAGGTATATAATGAGCTTTAGCAGTGTTCCCAATGTACCTAGCAATTAATCCTCTGAAAACTGGGTAAATTCTTAGGTAGTTTAAATACATGCCATTACAGTCCTTTGGTGTAAGGTGATTTCCATCAGTCATAAAGATGCCCTGTTCACAACAGTAAACACAGCTCTGGGCAACACATACCAAACTTTCCCAATTTTACTTCTACACTGCATCTGACTTGATACACTTGCCCCAAATCATCTACTTTCAGAGCTTCTCATGTCAGACACAAGAACATTAAACAGAAAAAACCCAAGTTGGGGTTTTGTAGGACAACTCCAAAATTCCAAATTTCCAAAATTCCAGCTGCACTTCCTAAGGGCAAAGCCCAATGGACGCTACCAGCACCACTAAGGTCTCACAAAGACAAGAAAAGGTCTTACTTAAAAAGGCACAAGATGGCACACTCATTTTATAATTTTATAACACTTTATGAATCACCCTCTGGTAGACTTTTTTTTTTAATTCTACTTTTGGAGAAAACAGGGTTTTGGCCTGTTTTAATGAGTCCTTTTTCTGGCTTGGGGCATCCTAGTTGCTCAGATATTATACCTGAGTATTACACAAAACTTGCTCAATATCAGCAGTTTGCAAACAGGCATAACTGTGACAGCTACTCATGTATTTTTTCTAACAACACAAGCATAAGTGAGACCAGGACACTGGATCCTGATAATATTTTCCGTGTTTTCTGCATTTAAATACAACCATCATTTTAGCTAGAAGTTTTTGTGTGTTTCTTATAGATATGTAGATCCTAATACCAAAGAGATACGCACTCTGCGTTCAGAATCTATCACCCTAAGTCTAAACTAAACACACCTATAAATTATAACAACTCATGGGTGCACTAACAGAGGCCAGAACTCCACTGAAGTATCATCTTTCCGTAGCACTGGCCACACTAAATTGTCTTGACACTTTTGCAGACCTGGAAGGAGTCATCGTTGCCAGAGGGCCTCATATTTGGAGTCCTCCCACTCTTTTCTTGGTCTGAAATATCCATCATATGGGGAAAGTGCTCATGGTCTTGCTTAGACAGCTGAATCTTTCAAGTCGAGAAAAAGCATTTCAGTCAAGGGGGAGATCAAGCAATAAAGACGTTTTATCTTACACCTATGGGAAGTATGGACTCGGAGCCATTGCACAGGACATCCAGTCAGTCTCTACCATTACAATTAATTTTATTTTCCCTTTGCAACATTATTAGAAGTACCTAGGAGTTATGGACTCCTTGCAAAAGGCTTTGTCTGAATAAGAAGGACTCACCTGATGATTAATGGATTTTCACCCATATCAGTCATCTTCTCCTTGTTTACACCATAGGTCTCCTTAAACAAACCAAGAATAGATTATATAAAAAAAAATGCAGCATCTCGCAGAGATGGCAATTGTGTGTGTATTTTATGCAGAGTACATCTAATGTTTGCTCAGATAAAATGAAAATGTGCTTATAAATTTATTCCCTGCCAGCGCATTCAGCACTGCAGTCTGGTACACACATAGAAAAGGAAAAAAGTTGTGAAATAAGTTTTTTTTTTCTGTAAACTGCTTTCATTCCGTTGAATAAAACTCCCCTCATTCATATATATTTCTAGTAGCTCTGACAGTGAGCTACTAGACAGTGTTACAAAACTAAAGCATCTGTGTGAAACCTCCGTTTCACTGAACACTGGTGGCAGCACTTCTTTAAAACTCCAGGACGGTTGGAATTGTATTTTGTGCTGAAGGGAGCAATATTCCTACCTTTGCTCAGTGTGCCCAGATTGCTGATTCCTTCTGACTTACAAAAATCCAGAGCTCAGTTGTAATGTGTTTTCTAAAGAAACCACTGTGAGTTACATCTGCCATTAAGGATGCCGTTTAACATTACGACTAACGTTCTTTTAGGGTTAGCTGCTGCTATGGAGACAATGTAACACGCTGCTTTGATGAAGGAGAGGGAAAGAGCCCAGTATTTCATACAAAGTGCACTTCATAGCTCACCCAGCATTTTTGCAGGGCTTTGACCAGGACACCAACACACATACAGAGAATGCAGAAACTAAAAGAAATTGGAGCAGCAAATAAAGGCAGCTTCAAAGAAGTAAGCCTCAATAATACAACAGATTTAACTGTAGTATTAGGTACTCCTTGTGGGCTTGTTCAAGGTTCAGTAAAGTTCAGTTCCATATATTTAGAAGAGTTCATTAAAAATTTCCAGCTACGCCTGGTTTTGGCACTAAAATTATGAGAAGTCACAGGGCTTTTGTATTATTGCAGAGCTTTATATAGAGAGTAGACCACTTTACAGTATGTGAACTTTCTGAGTTCAAGAGAAATAGAGAAACAGCAATAGGTAGATTTCCACACACTTACCTCCTCAGAAGTATTAGGAGATCTTTTTCGGAGATAAATGTTGGAATCACTGTCGCTGGTTCTGAAATGCATGTAAAAGCAAAGTTTTTAAATTCATAAAGCTAGGTTTTGTTTTGAGTTCAAAGAGAGCAACTGCAATTGCACGTGCTAGTTTTAAGCTACGCATAATCACAAATATGCACTGTTGCATGTATTAGAATAAGGACTTGAATTTATCAGTAACATTATAAAAAATAGCTTGGGGAAAATCTGACCCATGAGAAAATATCCTTATGCTCAAATGGGAATCTTTTCTGAAAAATCGAATCTGATAGGGATTTTGCACCTCTGCCATCCCTGGCATTTAAGTGAGAGTATACCCCGGGTTTTATGGCTGTCTATATAAATAAAAAATGGACAGACCTTGCAGGGAACAGAGGCTTGAAGGAGACAGTGGGACTGTCTAAGGAAACTCTTTCAAATTCTAGTGCTAGTGACAAGCATCAACAAATTACAGTTCATGTCCCACTCAGAAACATTACTTAAGAACTAAATTAGAACATAGAGGGAGCGGAAGTGAATGGAGTCAAATTAGCAGTGTCTCTGTACTGGGTCTGGCTGGGGTGCCGTTACCTTCCCCTTCAGCAACTCCTATAGTGCTGTGCTTTGTATTTGTAGCTGGAACGGTGCTGATGACACCCCAATGTTTCAGTCGTTGCTGACAGCTGTGAGAGCTGACCCAAACTGACCAAAGGGATATTCCATACCATATGATGTTGTTCTCAGCAATAAAAACTAAAATAAAGGAGGAAGCTGGCAGAGGGACACACACACTCTGTATTATGGCATTTGTCTCTGTAGCAACCACTATGCCTACTGAGGCCCTGCTTCCGAGGAAGTGGCTGGACATTGCCTGTTGATGGGAAGTAAAGGATAAACCATTTGGGCTTTTTTTTAATCTCCTTTTGCTTTGCTTCCACATGTGGCCTTTGCTTTTTTTATTAAACTGCTTTTACTTCGACCCATTGCTTTTTAATCTTATTTTCTCTCCCCATCCTGCTGAGGATAGGAAGTGAAAGAATGGCTTGGTGGGCACCTGGTGGCCAGCCAAGGTCAGCCTAACACAATCTCATTCACTTGTTCAGAGACAGAAAATAAATCCAGCAAGTATCTATCAGAATGAAGCAGTGTCACACTTTTACATAATGTCACAATGCACACGGATTAATTAATCTACGTTCAAAACACTCTTTGTTGTAAAAAAAGTTACAATGCTGCCATGTTCAAAATGCACTGGAGTTCCAGTTGGGTTTTGTGAGGCCAAGTTTGTATAGCAAAGTCAAATCAAGTCCTCTTGGCGCTGAATCACTCAACATGTTTAAGAGAAATACAGAAGAAGCCAGTGAGTTCCAATGCACTGCTCCTAACAGAAGTCTACAAGAAACATGCAGTGAACAGGGCAAACTTCAAAAGACTAGGCACTCATACCAGTTAGGTCTATTTAAGACAAAGTTAAATACCTGGTAAATTCCTGACAATCAGCAATTTTCTCCGGTTTATCTTGTGACAGAGTAGTAGTAGCAGCTTCCAAGATCTGCAAATCTTCCGCTTTCATCGTATCTTTCCCTTCTTCCTCCCTATCACTATTTTTTTTCGGTCTCTCTATGGCTATTGATAAATCCTCTAGATGTTCCACTATGGCCTGTTGAAATTAAGAAACATTTTACATTAGACAACAAGACAATCTGATTCCCCACCCTTCCAAATATCCTAATGGTACAGCCTACTCAGATGCTAAATTGCATGTAGTACGAGATTTAAAGTCTCACTAAGGAGAGTAAAAAGCAATTCATTTCTTGAAAATCATTTTGGATACATTGAGCTATAAAGTATCATCTGTTCAACATACATAAAATTAGTTGTCAGTTCTTTTTATATAAGTCACTACAGGACATGGCTCTTTGAAGTAATCCGCTAAGACTTTTATTAATCTATCCCCAATTACTCTTTGAAGATAACAGCAAATTGACTTCATTAGTCTAGTAAGTGTCAGGATCAAAACATGTCCAAGCAACTTGTCTAAGCAACATGCAGAGTAACATTAAATGGACACTCACTCCTGAGAAACACTGGCTAAAATCACTGTGCTGGAAAATGTGTAAGACAATTCACAATCAGTGTCTGCAAGAAGAGATGCATTGGCAAATTGCCTAAATCTCAAACACAGAATAATTACCAAAAATCTCCCCTTTCTCCTCCTCCAGTGTAGACAAGCCTTCATTTTACCCACATAACTTATCCTTCTCAAACTGGTTTCCGTTTTTGTAGGCAAACTTATTTGGATTCAGACAAAAATTGCCTTTGCCTGTATCCTTTCTATATCTGCAATAATACTTTCTGTTCATCTCATTACAAATTATTAAAAATACCCTCTGTGATAATCTTTTATACCTAGGGATTAGACAGGAGCCTCAAACTATTTAAAAACATAACTCAAATTCATATTTTTAGCAGTCCTGTTATGGCTTATTCTCTCTTCCAATGTCAGATCTTCCCAGGGATCTGCAATTCCATTCATTCCAGTAGAGGGCTTTGGCAAACAGTGTTACTGGACAGCAAACCAAGTACATTTTACATATTCCTCCAAAGTATTGCAAAACAAAAGCAAATTAAAACATTGAGGTCAGATACTAATCCTCCATATATACACACACAAAAACTGCGGTTAATAAAAAAAAAATACCTCAGGATGTTGTGGAATAGTGGAATCTTGATGGTTGGTGGTCTTTTTGCCATCTGTTTCAATTTCTAATTTTTCTCCTACTAGTAATGGCACTTCTTTTTCATCGGAAGAATTCATGTGACTGTCAATATCTGTTGTTTCCTCCTCGTCATTCTCAGTATCCATTTCTGATGGAGGGACACCTAGCTTATTCCCTAAGTCTGGCTCTGGAGCACCTTCCTTGTAGTTCTGTTCTGGTAAGCCCTTCTCGTGTAAAACATCCATTACTGTTTCAGAAGAAGCTTTGTCATTTCCAGTATCATAATTTTCAATACAAGGCTCAAGGTAGGCATTCAAAACTGCTGATATGGGAACATTATAATGTGGATAGTAGAAGAGATCGTGGGGTATTACAGATACTTTCGAAGAACTGGGTAGCACTTCAGCTGAAGACTCAGCTTCATCACAGCTGTCCAGGTCCTCTGGATTTTTAGGTACATCTGAGAGAGAGTCATCAGATGCTTCATGCTGTGTAGATAGTTCTGGGCTTTTGAGATTAGAACCATTCAGTGAACAATGGTTAGTTTCTATTGTCTCAAAGACAGGTGATTGCTTTGTACGTTCATTTTGTGAAAGTTTCAGTATTTCCTCATTTAGATGAAGAACATACTTATGTGTATCTTCTTGTTTTGAGGTATCTTCTGGTAAAAGAATTGAAGTCTGGGGTTTGCTGTCTTCTACTTTATTTACAGATTCATCTGTAAGTATACCTGAAGTCCAGGATAATGGACTTAAAGAAGAAGTAGTGGCTGAAAGGCTTTTAGTTTCGTTGTCATATTCAGTAGAGGTTTCTTTAGTTAATTCTTCAGAGTAGTCTTCAAAAGAGTCAACGGAATTTTTCTGATCTGTCAGAACAGCTGGAGAAAGGTCATTGTTCTGTTTCAGTGGATCATCAGATACGCCCCCTTCACCTGGCATGAATTTATCACTTAGAACCTCCCAAGAGGAATTGGATTCAAAACTGACAGATCCTGTAATTTTCAGTGAGGTAGGCCTCTGAGGCTCCTCTTCAGATGTTTCCTGTGAGTCACCTAACACTTGACTCAATTTTCCATTACATTTTTCAGGAACGGTTTGTGATGGGATTCTCTCAAGGGTGTCATGAATATGAACCTTTGGAGGAGCAGGATGACTCCTTTCATGATTAACAGTATACATGTTTTCTTCACTTTCACTTAAAATCAAGATTTTGCCTTCCTTTTCTGAAGGTGTGTCTTTGATGTGGACATACGTGGACTCAATTGGAAGCTCCTTGTCAGGATCTGTAAAGTCTTCCTATAAGTGATGATACACCATTAAATGACAAATCATACCTCTGAGACCATTTTGCTTTTCCCAAACACTACAGAAAGAATAACTACCTAGCCTATCACCTCATTACCTTATGACTGACCAATTAATGACTCACTTATTTTGAAAGCAATGAAACCAATTTGGCAAGTCAATTGACATGAACAAAGCTCAACTTCAAGAAGCCTTGTACAGGAAGATTAGAATGGAGATAAGCCTACTCCTCAGTTGTTGATGTATTCATCTCTCCCTGCTGTACCTGTGGAGACAACCAACTTGGCTTTTTGACACAATCTCAAAGCCTGGGAATAAAATAAACCTAACAAGTCCACAAAATCCACTGTGAAATACATCAATATACTAGATTATTCCAACCCAAAAGACTGTATTTTTTTAAAAAAAGTTGTCTTTCCTTTGTCCTTTAAAATGCTCACAAGTCTTAGCCAAAAATTAATGTTGCTCATCTAATCTAATAATAATAATAACAATAACAATAATAAGGTTATTATAATAATTTTAATTTCAGCGACTTAGTAACACCCACTAATTTTATAAGCTACAAAATACACATCAACTGGAACATTCAGTCAAGAAATGATGGGTGTTGGAACCATCACTTATGTGCATGTACTCCAGCACAAAAACTTACCCGCATACTAGAGGGACACCGAGTCCCTTGGGGTTACCTTTAAACAAAAAAGACTATGTTGAACTAGGTTTGTCTGGAAGTAGAAGCAGCCCCCAGAACAGTTTTTCAGTTTATGCTGATCTCTTCTCCATCCTGCGGCTTCTCATTTTCCCTTGAGTAGTCTGTCTCCTATTTTTTAATTCCTTCATAAATTTATCCTCTGTTTCTCCAAAAGACCTTTGTCAATCCCTGACACTGTCAGACCCTGCTTGCTTCTCAATCCATTCCTTTTTCTGAATTCTGTGTTAGAGTCCTGGTCCTTTAAGCTGCAGTCTATTTCATGCTGACAATGAGGGCTTTTGACTGCTACATTGATAAGATTCAGCCACTGGTATCTTGTGTCTGATACCTGCTAAATTCAGATTATTTTGTGGCCCTCAAACTTAAGAAGATAGAAGTCAAAATGAAATTCAAAGTCCAATAAATCATCATAGATGAAGGTCTAAATTTCAGCCTTATTTAAGATTAATATAGCAAAGTAGAGGAGCCCTGTGTAACCAGTTGTAACTTGTGAAAGTTATAAGCAGATCCCAATTTTTAAAAGCACAATTTTACCTAAGGCTCTTCAGCAATCACCAGTGAAAGCTCATTTGACTGGATTTAACAAAAATTGTGAAAAATTAAATCTAAGGTTTTGGTTTATTTTAAATAGCTTAGAAAGAAACCTGGAGGATAAATACAGCAATATAAGTACAACAAAGCAAATTTTTAAAAGGACGTAGGAGTAAACACATACCCCTTCCAGCTCTGGGAAGTGTTCCAGAAATTGCGCTACATACGTCACAATTGACTGTTCATCAGGTGATTCCACCATGATATCTATGGAGACAGATGCAAGTGGCTTAAGCACACACGGTTTTAAAATGCTTTTGCAGAGGAACAGATCATCAGACATTTATCCAGCCTTTCTGATGAAAGAAATAACAGCTACAAATGCTTTTTTTTTCTGACAGATGAGAGAAATTGTTTTCACTGTTCATGGTACTCGAAAGAGCTCTCAACATCTTATTCATATCATATTTTTCCCGTTTCCAAATACATACTGAACCTTGATCAGGGTCCCTTTCCATCCACCTTCATACTGTCATTTATGTTGTTGTCACTAGACAATGACCTTGTTGAGTGACAGCACAGAGGTTTATTTTTAGCAGGATGGCCCAGTCATCTAACAGGTGACCCATGAAAACACAAATAAAGCATCTGTGCTTTCAATCATAAAACCAAGGCCTAACACCTGTCTAGTAGAGTTCAGTAAAAAACACTGCAAGTAAAATGGGAGACCTGACTGTGGCCTTTCAGTACGAAAAGGAGGCCTATAAGAAAGATGGGGACACCCTTTTAGCAGGGCATGTTGCAACAGGACAAGGGGTATTGGTTTTAAATGACAAGAGAGTAGATCGAGGCTAGATATAAGGAAGAAATTTTTTACAATGAGGGTGGTGAAACACTGGCACATGTTGCCCAAAGAGGTGGGAGATGCCCCATCCCTGGAAACATTCAAGGTGAGGTTGGATGGGGCTCTGAGCAACCTGATATAGTTGAAGATGTCCCTGTTTACTAAAGGGTTGTTGGACTAGATTACTTTTACAGGTCCCTTCCAATCCAAACCATTCTATGATTCTATGATAAGAAGCTCCATTTATATACACACATATAAGCTTATGTTTATGTATATAAATATCTATGTGTGTATAGATGCATTGTAAAGGAAAATATGGGAGATGCAAATATATTTTGAATAGGTATCTACCCATGTTCCCGGTACGGCAGACTCGCACACTCCATCTTGGAGTGACATTTAGTCTCTGCAGACTGTAGGCATTACAAAATTGTGCTAATGCATTGAGATGCCTCCCAGCACAACAGGGTAGTGATTAATGCCTGCTAGTAATACAGATGTCACATAGCATCTATACATTAACTAGGACCAGCGTGCACAGCAAAAAGAATGGTAAGATCTCTGCCCCTAAAGGAGCTTACAAATATGACTGAAGCATATGACTACAAGCCAGTGACCAATTCATTTTTACTTTTCTTATCAATCAGCCCAACACACTGATCACATCAACAGCCTAATCACTGTGAGGTTTTTTGGTAGGTATCACAATGCAATATTCATGAATTCATTACAGTTAAAATGTTACCCAGCAAAGCTGATATAGGCATTTTACCTTCTGGTTCTAGGAGCCGAGGAACACCCAGCTTATTTTGTGCTATGCTGAAAGCATCCTCCAGGTTTTCTCGAGCTGATTTCTCCAGTGCGTGCTTCATGTCTACCAAAGTAGAGTCTATTGCTTTTATGATGGCTAAGAAAGCAAGGCCACTCCTCCAACTGCTGGCAAAGTCCTGAACTGCCACGCCATACCTGAACAGAGTTAGATACAGTGTGCATGGGTGGTTGTGTTACAAAATCCAAAGTGACAGCATCATCATTTTCAAAGACTCCTGAAAGTTAAAAGTAAGGTTGCCGAGTTGCACTAGTCGCATTTGAGATCTTTTTGGATTCCAAAATGCACAAAATAAGTCCATAAAACACAAGGATTCACAAACTGGATCTGTGTGGCTAACAGCTGACATCAACTTGCTTGTAAGAAGTAGCTGGTAAAAACAAAGCCCTCAAGAACTCAGCAACCACATTTAACATTCAGAAAACCAAATGTCTCTGTGATTCCTGTTGCAGTTGCTCTCCAGCATTTTAATGCCATAGCTTGGGAAGACTGCCAACACTTAAGTATTTAAAAACATAAGCATAAATTATTCACATTCCTGTGTACTTGGCCTTCTGTAGCACAAATTTGTTGTTTGCCAAATGCAAATGATGTCATTATATGCATGAACCACAAGTGAGTTAGGTGCCCAAAGCTTTGGAGGAAAAAACAACCATCAAACTTGCAGTGAAATACAGCCCCAGAACAGAGAATTCTGCACAGGTCACTAGATAACAAGATTATAATGACACTATTATGTTTTCAATAGTGCAGTTGCAAGAAAAATTTTCTCCTATTAGAAGTTTCTGATTTGAACTCTTTGACTGGACTGAAAAGTCCATGGCCTTTACTTCTCTGGGCCTCACTTTCCTTGTACTACCTCCCTGTTAATGACATTATCAGGATTATTTTGGGACTAAAACTGTGCTTCCTCTACAGTCTGTACTGGCAGCAGTGAACTGCAGATCTCAATGGGACAATTTTATCTGCACAACACTACCCTCAGCTTCATCGGAGATTACCAAGGAATGATGTGGCCCACAGGATCAAGTATTTGAGATGCAAAGTTGTATGTTCAACACTAGGCACATAACATACGTGTTTACAGGCAGATTTGGACATATAAATCCATCAACAGACAAAAATGCTAAATACTCAGCTATCCAACTTGTATAATTGACCCATGCCCTCTTTAAAATCCTCTGGCTGTCATCACTGAAGGTAGTAATATATGCAAATTATACTCCAAGCATTTGCACGTGCACTAGACATTTTACACTAAAGTTTTTTAACTCGACAGTAACTCTGCCAGGTTAAAGCATTACTAGACAATATGCTTGGGCAAAAGAACTATTTTTTTAATAAAGAGGAGAGAGATGTGTCAAGCAACAGAAATGGACCCAAATATTACATGTTCATGAGAAACAATTTAAGATTAACCTCCTTTCCTTCTTTAATTCTGAGGAAAGAGGGATTCTTGAAGGGGATCTGTCCTTCAAGTCACTCTGCAGCACACAGAGCAGCTCCCTCAGGCCTGCTGCTTAGTTTAAAATGCTGTTGCTGAAGTCTTTCAATATATTTATTTTTTCAGTTCACCCCTTGTTTATGCCTACCCTTTAATTAGCAAAAGATATCAAATAGACTGCACCAAAGCCAGGGGTTAGGGGAAGGAGGGAACAATCCTGTTTTAAACAGCACCAAGCAGATTAGTGCAAGTTAATGTTTAACGCTCAAATCATGAAGCCCACAGCACACGTGGCTTCAAGGTCAGATGGCTGCTGTAGGTACACGGCCTTGATGATACATTCCCCTGCAGAAACCATGCGCCTGCAAACTTTGAAAGCACAAGAAGTCACAGTGCATTTTAATGCACACACAGGGCAGGAGAGAGAAACGAGATTCAGCTTCAAAAGTGCAGGCAGCAAAATGCAGTTTTATACAAGGGTTTGTAAGCTTACTTTCTGGTTTTCCTCTGAACCCAGATTAAAAGGGCTCTGATGGCTTTCCGCTGATCCTTCACTGTAACAGACATGTTTCTCTCCACACTGGGTGTGTTGGGGTGGGATGTGTCTGACTCTGGACCACTGGGCCCAGAGGACAGGCTGGAGGAGGAGGAGTTCCTGTTGAGGTTGCCTGTCAGCTCCTTAATCTGTAACAAAAGGCAAAACATGCAGTGCTCTGGTTTAACACCAACTGCATGGAGAACTCAGTGCTTTTTTTCATACAAACTTTGAAGATAACAGTGCCATAAATGAATCCTAAGAGGTTATTACAGACATGTCCATTATAGCTCTTCACTTGCAGTGCAGAGGCGTGACAGCCAGTAGCAGCCCAGCTGCCAACCCCAGGAAACAGAAAGGGCAAGGTATCCGTTCAGGCTGAAATCAGCAATTTCGTATTAAACCAAAAGCAGAGAAACATGGCCTTGAGAGAAAAGTTAGTTAACTGAAACTGTTCTCTTTGCAGGACTTGCTTGAGTGAAATACTTATAGTCAAGAAATTGTGACCTACAGCAGCACTCCTGTCCTTGATCAGCATTGATATTTGACCCCAAATTATCCACTCTGCTGCTTTCAGGTCCCTCATGCCGCCTGCTGCCAGGGCAACAGAGTCTGGTCTCACCATCTCTGCCTGCAAGTACATCTGGCCAAACTGGCTCAGCGCTGTTCAGCTTGAGGAGCTCAGCCAGGGAGAGAAACCCCAGTACAACTTCAAGATTATTTTTTAAACCTATAGCCATTTTTAAATAAGTTCAAGAGAATGAAAGAGCCTCACAGTCTTGGGAGAATTGTCAGAACCCTCCCTTCATCTCTCTCTGATCATTAGAATCTGTTATTGTCTAGAAGATCATTTTCAAAATATGTGTAGACTGGGGAGCAGTTTTAATCTAAGCCTGGGGCTAAATCAATTTTCAGGCTCAAATCAGTTTTATCAATTCCAGGCCCTTCAAGATCTTTCACTTGGCCATCTACATCAGTTGTGAATTTTTGCCATGTTGAGTAAGTCTCCAGAGATCAGTGATTCTACATGGCATTTCCCACCACACTGGACCAAACCCATAAAAGGTTATTGGAAATAAAACTGTGACCTGGAACCAACCCAAGATGTTGCTTCAGATCCAGGGAATCTGGAACAGAACCCTGAGAAGGCACAAGAGAGAAGCGAAAGTACTGATCTGAAGCTCTGATTCTGGTCCAAGTCAAATGAGGGCTTAAATTCTCTCCTATTTACACCAAAAGAGGTCCAATGACGTAAAATGAAAGCAGCTGCAGGTACAAAATTAATGTATATTAGGAGGTAAAAGCTCAAGTTTAGTATGCTTAATTATGTTATTTAGGATTAAAAATCAGTATTCAGCTGGAATAGATCGATACCACGAAGACTGTTCACTTATGATTAAAGTATTCAAGTTTTATTACCTGAAAAAACAAGATTATATTCCATATCAGCCCAAGTACTAGAGAGGAATTTCCATCTGCTATTTCTGCTGCATCGATGCTAACAAGCTTTACCTGAAAGGAGAGATCATAAATTCAGAGCTGAATTCAAAGAAGCAAGGTAAATGCAAAAATGCACTGCAGCTACTGGATATGTCCAGAATGCTTCTGCGACCGACTGGCCAAAAAGCAATACTGAAATCTCATGTTAATGATCATTTTCCCTGATCACAACCACTCTGCTCATGGAACTCTTATCTCAAGTCCCCAGCGCAGTCTGCAGAACAAGTGAGCCCAGTGCTGCATCCTCAGGACCACAAGTGCAATTCCTCTATACAGCAATGGAACAAGATGGTGCCCGCTCCCGTGGATCCTATTCTTGAAAAGTAGACAGCCACTTCTCATACAAAAATTAAATTCCTAATAAGATCTGCTTACTTCTGTTTTGCCATGTATCTCTTTTTTCCTTGCTTATCTCGCCTTACACAGCTTGTCACAGAGTTCTGATCAAATCAGTTAGCAAAGGATAGGGTTGCCTAATCCAAGCAAAGTGTAGATTTTCCCACACTGAGGTTTCTTCCACCTGGTAACACCAGAATGTTACTCTCTCAGACAACACAGACACGGTTTTGGCAAAGGTCATGGAGGAAGGAGGGAAGCGAGGAAGCTGTCAGTACTGCACATGGCACCCGGACTGAGTTAAAGCCCATTTATCACTTAGAAATCCTGTACATGATGAATCACTTAGCAGTGCTTTACCCTGCTGCCCTAGTTCCACAGAAGCGTACGCTGACGAGTTCCACCCACTGGGGTTTAATATCTAACCCTGAAGCTCTTGGCAGCCAAGGCATTTTGCCAACACTTTCATCACCACCCTTCACTAACCAGTTTGGTTAAACTGGAAAAAGGAAAGCAAAATAACTTCTTATCTAGTGGTTTGCACAACAGTTTTCAGTCTCAGCAAGAAGACACCTCTAGCTGTCATATTTCAATGCTCAGATTTCTTGCAGGCTCCAAGGTATTTAGCATGGGAAAACCTTTATGACCTAGTACATTTGAATAGCAGTTTCTCCAAAATGGGGAGCAAGTGGCATTTATTATTACACTGTGCTCAGTGTCAGCTCTGCCCTCTGACTGCTGCTTATGTTTCTCACTCGGCTCAGCAGAGCTCTCTGGCTAGAATATACTGGCTGCTTACTCTTAAGGAAACAAGAAATCCATAGAAAAGAAGGTGGTTTAGCACTACCAGTTAAAAGGCTGCCTGTGTCCAAGGCTCCTCTCGCCTGGCCTTGCTCATTGAGGTTCTAGGTTGTCCCATAGCGAGGTCCTGGCAACCAGGCATGCTTCACCTGCAGCTCTGCAATGTGTTGATATCAACACAGAGAAAAAAATCTCATCTGCCAGGGGGCCTTAGCTGGATTTGGGTAGAAAGCATCAACTGGGGAACTGTTGAGGAACATCCAAAAGTGAAATATTTCTGTAGCAGGACATTTAGGGCTAGAATAGCCCCTACTGGTGGAGTTTCCAAAAGGAGACTGGAACATCCGGAAGTTACCGGACAACTTTCCGACCTTTCACATCCTCTCCTGGGGAAAAAGGCAAAGGAGGTTAAACCCCCCACATCTATGAGGTCAGAAAAGATCCACTAAGACCTCACATCACGCTCATTCCTGCACTGGGGTTTGCAGTGACTCCTGCATGATCAGCACTGCTGTGGGATGTTGGGAGCAAGAGCTAAGCTTGCTTAGCAAAGTGGCATCAGTTGCTGTTGTGGCATTCCATGCAAGGCAGGGTTTTTCCCCTGTGCACACACTGGATCCCTCCTCACCCATAAAGTTTAAACCCTGTTGCAGTCCTTTATAGGACATAGTCCAATATTTGTTTTTCCTTCCTGATGATCTAGGTATGCTGTGATCTAGGTATATCTATAAGTTGTTATATGGCTGGGACTTCTCTTGACCTCATCACTTCTCAATATTTTTCAAGAGCAGAGAGTTTTCAAGACACAGGTCACATCCATACAGATTTGGAATAAAGCCCTAATAGGAGAAATATAATAAAAAAGCATCATTTCAAGCTACAGGGTCTGATCTTGGTTGGTCAGTTACAGTTTTAGGAAATGATGTTGCAGTAGTGCTACACTGACTATAAGGGAAGTTATATCCTTATAAGGTTTTGGTTCCTGGAATTATGCATGTATGCGATGTTCTCAGATTTAATTTTCTCTTGCCTTTGACTCATGATCAGCTGCTGCAGCAGTTTACCAGATAAATACATTGTTTGTAATACTGGAAGTATTTCTGATGAAAGAAAGTCACCTACCTTCAGTGTGACTGAAGTAATGCCACTAAGATCCAGTTCATAAAAATTACTTGAATTTATTTTTATTTTCTTTTAATATTGGGTTCCTGATCCTTTAATCTTGTTGAACTTTTACATTAGAAAATGAACAAATAACTCTTGTTTTAGACTCTGTAGGTGTTGTCATTATGCATTTTTCTTCGGCTTTTCAGCCTTGCTGCTAAGGTAAGTCACAGTGCCTTTAAGCAGTGCATTCCTCTTATGGACAAGTAGCGCATCAGGCTAGTTACAATTACAACAATTACTATTTGCAACATATATCACGGGAAGATAGTAAGACCAGCCTTTCAAAATACTCACATTACTGTCCTCCAAGAACTTAAGTGCTTTGGCTATGTTGTTCAAACGAAAAATGCGATGAGTTGAAGATTTGTATTCGTGCATCTAGAAAAAAATAAGACCACACTGTTTTTAAAAATAGTGGAATTATTCACCATGTAATACAAAGCTTACAAACACAGAGGCAAAATATAGCTAAGGAAATCCACCTATGTAAAATTATTACCATCTTTTCTGATCAGTAAAGTGCTTCACCTATATTATCTGCCCTTGCTGTAAAAACCCAGGGTTAGCAACCAGCTTTCCTGATGTCCAGATGTTATCACTCTCTTGGACCTCCCACATTGATTATTTATGTAATCACTCCCCAACCATGTTCAGTCACAGGATCAAATTTCCCTGAAAATTTGTAATAATACGGTTTTTTGTCCTGAATTAAATTTAATTATGCTAATTAGGAAGTGTAAGCAGTTTTCATAGCAGGCATAGACAAGTGGGAGGCAGAAACCTTCATTTTGGCAGAAACGAAACAGATTCATTGCATGCCTGTTTCCCTGCAATTCCACTCTGGCACCCTGCTCTTATCATGTCTGCAGGAACACCTAAGTACCAGCGCAGCAAGTTTGGCCAGCTGACCATACCACCTTCCTTGCCCTCCTCCCTGACCTCCCTGGGCATAGCCTAGAGTTCACCACGATGTGTCTCTCCCTTCAGTTCCCTTCTAGCTTGGCTCTCCAAAACAATTTGTGTGAATGCACACAGAGACACTGCTGCTTCTGCTACAGCTCCCCAAAATGGCAAGAATATTAAAAAACAGGGGGTTCTGAAGGTGTGATCACAGTGTCCATTCGTGCTGCAGTATGCAGGTGGTTTAGTCACTACAGAGCATCACCAGGTGATTGCAAGTGCATCTGCAGTGGTGAAGCAGCAGCAGAATAGGTCTCTCCTCTTATCCAAGTGTGGTACCCACACAGAAGAGAAGGAGAAGAGAGGACTTACTGAAAAGATTGATGTAGAAAGAAAACATTAGTCAACTGTAATTGGTTATTTATATTTGCACTGGGTGTTTCCATTCTGGTATGTGGAACTTTACACAGCTCTTACAAAGAAAGGAGGAAAGAAAAAGATTCTGGTAAGTGAAGCTTTGCCCTTCTGATCTAGACCATATCAGTAAGACTAATGAAACCTGATCCAGGATAGCAGAACTAAACTCGCAGCTACACCAACTATCAGCAGACTTATTAAGTATCATAATGATCTTAGACAAAACAGAAACAGAATTTATGGATTAAAAATAAAAATACAGCAAATATGTCTTTTCTTGGTAATGTGACTTGGGTGGTCTCCAAATGGAACATGTGAGCATTAATCTATTAAAGCCTTAAAAACCTGAGGGGTAGGAACATTTACATTGATCACACACCATTTACAACTCATTGTTATGTATTTATTTGAAATCTAAGTTGCAGCTGAGGACACCAACCTGTAACATAAAGAAATCACAACAAAGTTGCTGAAATTCTTATCACTATACCCAAGACACAGGACCAAATTCACCCTTACTCCTTGAATGTCCGTACATTGTTGCACATAACATATGGAGTTCCATACCTATGGAGGTTTCTCCCTCTTGTACACATACCAGTTTTTGTCCTGACAAGACTTCCAGTAGCGCCATCAAGATTTTGCCATCTTGTATATCAATAAACAAGTCTTTCACTTTCAGAGGAGGCTTGCACTGTAAAGAAAAGAAGCCACATAGCTTTTAAAGTAGTACTGTTTGGTAAGTCACCTTGATTTGAGAGAGTAAGAAGGAGAATTTTACAAGACAGGGACACTAGAAGTAAATCTTAGCCTGCAGGAAGAAAGGACTGACTATTCTTCACATTAGTGGCAATTCCATCCTAGGAATGTCAGAACTAAAACTGCAACACAGTATTCATGTGATTGAGATCAGACAAGGACTTACTCCAGATTTCCCATAACAGAATCTCACCCTAAATACTCTGCCTAGGAAGTGACCACCTAAGGCTTGGGTGCTGATCCCTCAGACTAAGACAAACCCAGCAGAAGCAAACCTCACTTTATGCTGAAGTAAACCTGTGATCCAGCTGGCCACAATTTCCTGTCTCCTCTGTATGGTTTCTGGTGGTGCCATTCTGTTTCCCAGTATTTTCTAAGTACTTTAAATAGCAACTTCTTGTATTGTGCCTCTCTTCTCGGCAAACACCTCCAAAGCGAACCATCTCCTCACTTCACTGAGATATCTGATGATGTGTGCACTGCGAGACACACAGCCAACTCAGCTCAGCCCTGAAGGGTAGTCTCAGCTGCAGCAATTACAGGTGTCACTCACTTGTGTCCTTTTTATCTTTGGTTGGGCAATGCACTACAAGCACTGCTTCTAGCAAACTCAGATCATACATTTTTGTTACTAGTATTTAATCTAGTTAAGAGTACTAAACAATGCTGTATACTGAAAGAAAGCAAAGTATTCTTCATTTAAAAATTAAATAACCTATCTGAAAGCCTCACACCTAGACATTTTTTATTCTTTCAGTAGTTAAGAACAACCAGAATTCAGAAGATGCAGACAGCCCCCAGTTATCCCATGACCAGCAGAACCAGCTCCTCTCAAAAAATGACCCAAATAGGATGGTCTGCTCCAAAAGGAGACACACCACACCATAAGTTTCCTGAAAAAGTACAAGAAGACGACTTCACTGCTGCCTTTAAAAGAAAGAAGCTACTCTGCAAGGAGTGCTTCTTTGAGGATAAAGGCAGAAGCCACCTTCCTTAGTGGGTATCCTCAGGGAATCACCTGTAATTACAGAGAGCTTTAGCAAATCTCTCGTTATTTACATGGGTATGTTTATTATGATACTTCCAGGAAAAACAGTAATATAGCAGCAGACTTTTGCACTTTCTTCAGAAAAGCATTTTTCTTTGTTGAATCAGAGAGGAAAAAAATTTGTATGCACTCCAGAGAAAACAATTCACCTGCCCACAAAGTTTGTAAGACTTTATATGCTTGGCATGGCAGAATTAACAGCACCCCACAGCCCTTTTCATGATCTAATTCCTTCTGTAAATCAAAGGCCTTTTCCACAGTCACATATTTGACAACCCTTTTTGACAACTTCCAAAATTGCAGTTAGTTTAAAGCCCTAGAGCCTGGTTCACAAAGGCATCGTGTAACACTGTTCTGAGAGACCTTTGGGAGCAATTGCTAGTCAAAACATTTCCAACTAGCCTTATTCTGATTTTCCAGTGAGACTTAAGAGGATCCTTTTATTCCTTCAGCAACACTCACTGCAGAGTAGTGGACTTAAGCAAATATGTATGTGATACCTTCCTTCTAAAATCCCTTTACTTTACTATGTCTGAAATGAAATCACTCCCCAAGAACTACAGGAGCTAAACTGAGAGTCAGCTTGTAGCCCAAACTTAGTCCCAGTCTGTACTTTATGAAATTTACCCACAGATACCGCAAGCACCGTGAAGCTCAAACTCCAGTACAAGTCAGGACTTTGTCTAGATCAGGAAGCTGGACTCATTCCTTGACCCTTCACTAAGCATTGCTGCTGTCTTAGCAAAATTAAGATTTTTTAAATTTTATTTTTCATCCTCAACAGCAGGAAAATTGTTCTCTGGATGGCAGACTACTCAGGAGAGTTAGTACTTATCTATTATCAACAGGAACAGTAAATTAGGTTCAATAGCCATATTATGGTGTGATTAAGAAACAATTCTATCTTAAAAATATTCAGTGATATCCAAAAATTGGTTCTCTAACGTAAGTGGATATGTAAAGAACCCATCATACAGCCCCACCTACTCCCCCAAAATCACTGTCAAGGAATTATTGTTTCCCATCTGCAGATCTGGGATGCAGCCAAGTTCTGAAGAACATCTGTCTCTGGTCATGATGCCTCAGATGTTCGAACTTCCAGTCCAGGGAACTCACCATCACCACAGAGCAGCCTCAACCACATTTGATTTTTTGCGTGTATGTTCTATAGGAAAATTCTAGCCTCATGATAATAGTCAGTAGCATTAAAGACTTAAATGCACCTGAGATGAACTAAAGCCAGCCAAGCATTTGCTGCACCTCAAAAGGAAACGTCATTTACCCAGAAACATGCTTTCAGCTTCCCCTCATTCTCCTCCAAATGACCCCATACGCACAGAGGTCCACTTTGTTTCCAAATTATAACTACTTTAAAAGGAAATAACTGCAATGTGTCTATGGTTGTGCCCTTGTATCTCAATATGAAGACTGCCAGTCTTACCTTTCCCAAATGTAGGTTTATCCATCTGGTAAAGGTCCTCTTCTGTACATTTTCCCGTTCCACTAGAAATATCAGAAACAAAAATCAGCACTTAAGTTTCCAGAAGAGGGAAATCTGATAGGAAATTTCAAAAACTGATGCACAAAAAAGTCAGAATTCATGGGAGCCCTGTGAATAAAACAAATATATTCCAAATTGGGAGATAGAAGGCTGAGCTATGGTGTTTTACTCAATACTAGTAAATGCATTCTCAAGGATGTAGGAAGAAATCTCTCTCAGTTTTGCAGACTTCAGTGTGGCTTTTGAGAGATGAACATTTCTGTGTTGTGCACAGCTCTTCAGTGATGTTAGTCTCTGAGCAAGCAGCTTCACCCTTCTATGTCAATTTATAGGATTATTGCTCTGACACCCTCATGCAAATGGGGCTGGTGTGGATTCCAGTGTACTTAGTTGCATACACGAGGCATTAGCCAACACAACAATTTTGTCTTCATTCTTATGAATGGAAAAACCTCATCAAATCTCATCTTCCCAATCTCCCAACTAGTGCATTTAAAATAAAAATTCAAAGTCTCTACACTGAAGAATTATTTTATTTATATTGCAAAAAGACGAGGAGTGCTTGCTCCTTGCCAGAAGTGCTATACGCTCATGCTGCACAAACAACTCTTGGGCCAGCTGAAGAGTTTTTAATCACATCTGCCATTTCCTGAACCCATTTCCATAGTGAACTACAGCAAGAGTGTTAGGGGAATCATATTACTGACCAACTTTCATTTACCTTCTAATATAAAAAAGTAAACCATTTATTTAATATAAATGAAATAGACTGACAAAGTAATATTTCATTTTAGAGACAATTATTCTCAAGTGGTTCTCAAATTTCACTTGAATTAAGGAAATCTGGCAATTTATGAACAAAATCCATTAAAACTACTTATATGCTGTATTTCAAAATACTCATAGAGCATATCAAATATATTTTAAAACCATTTTGTGTTTCTTCAGCCCTACAAAAATAACTAACCTATCTACTGGGAAATCACATTCTGTAAAAGTCTGGTTTGTTTTTATTGGTCAGACTAATTATAGGGTAAGTAGTAGCTTCCGTAAATCAAATTTTAATATTGTTCTTTTTGATCATTTTAACTGAAGGGTCAGCAGCCTCTAATCACATGTATAATTGTTTTCCTTATTTTGATGCATTGGAATAGAGCTTTCAGCATTAATTACATTTGTCACTGACAGCCATTCAGGCCTTTTAAGTCCTCTTATTCCTGGAAAACCTGATTTTATGTAAGATTGGTTAAAAAAAAGTCATTACCCCTTAAGTGCTTCAGAAAACATGGAAAATGCCAAACTAATTATTGCTGTTGGCTTTTCTTTTAAAATATCTTAGAAGAATGTGCACAGATTTGAAACAGCTCTCTACAAATGGAACTATAAATTATACTAATGTTCCAGAATATCTGTAAAAACCCCACAGCATTTACCACCTACAAATCTCAAAGTACAATAAACCAAAAGATATGTTCCGTCTTTCTTGGGCTTCCCTTCCTTTAGCACCTCGACCCCAGAACTGGCTTTCAATGCACTTACACATTCACGGCTGAGCAGCAGAAGTGCTGTGTGTCACCTAGGGTGTAATTTCCACAATCCATCTCTTAAAATTAACTTTTGAGGGTGGGTGGAGGTTAATGTTAAGCTAGATCTGTTCACAGATATACTTCTTTTTGTTCAAACACGTGTTGGTGCAAAGGGGAAGGCAGAACGGGTACAGGAGCTACGGCAGGCAACGGCGCCATCTCTTTCTTAAGCTTGTCTGAAATGCTCCAATGGGCAGTGCCAGGTTTCGGGGAGGACAGGAGACCTTATCAAGATATGCAGACTCCTGATGTTGACCAAAATCAA
This sequence comes from Eurystomus gularis, assembly GCA_013400335.1. NCBI lineage: Eukaryota > Metazoa > Chordata > Aves > Coraciiformes > Coraciidae > Eurystomus > Eurystomus gularis. The sequence goes on from VZZY01011572.1 coordinate 81,656, forward strand.
CATCAGGAGGAATGAGGAAACACAGAAGCAAAATTAAAATTTTCTGATTTAATCAGATGCTTAGTTTCTTGGTTTCAGGTCGTATTTTTCACCAGTCACTTTGGCAACCTTCATTTTCAGGGTAAATAAGGATGCAAAAGAGCTGTGTTTATTTACAGATCATCCATAAAACTGAGTACACACTGGCTCCTAATTTTGCTGCAGAAATTCTGCCATCAATGCAAATTAGAGTTGCACATATGCCTCAAAGGACGGGTGAGCCAAGCTGCTATTACTGCTTCAGGAAGCTCACACACCAGAAAAAAAAAAAAAAAAGGGCACATTCAGGAAAGCACTTGCATATATCTACACAGGTTTCTGACACTAATCAGTGAACGTTCTGACAGCAAACAGCCTGTTTCCAGTAAGGACGATGACCCCAGAATGGGCACTATTTGATTCTGTTATAGTCTAAAGCAATAGTAACTGGACAGGGAAGAGGAAAGGGGAGGAAATGTGTTTATAAAATCTCTAAGGCAGACAAACCCCTAATACGGTCCATATGCTCAATGGCAGAGTTAATGGGAAAAGTTCAGCACACGTATTTACCGATGTGTGCCTTTAACTGTTGTTCCTTCCCAGCTCTGTGGACCTCCCAGTTTCAGTACAGCCCCTCTTCTCAGCAATTTTTTCATTTGAGATGATTGCAGAGACTCTATAAACTTTATACAAATTATTTATATTATTTATATTATATTATTTATATTTCCACAAATTAAATGGAATCTTTTTTTCTCCTTTGCACCTATTATTGTATGAAAGTGAAGAAAATAATTCAAGTCTAAAGTTCCTGTGCTTATGTATATAGTTAACTGAAACTGCATTGGGTTTACTGGGCAGCTAGAGAGCAATAACACCATTATAAAATAATTACACACACCATATGGCTGGCCTGCACACAAATCCTATGCTGGAAAAGAAGGATGCCTGCTGTGAGGGCTGGATTCAAAAATGTGATGCTGGAAGATAGTAAAAAGTTAGGAATTGCATTTTGGTTCAGTTCAGCTCAGCTCAGACCTTGACATAAAAGAAAAATTAGAAATTTTGACCACCACACAGAAGCTGAGTATTCTATACTCCTCCAATAAGCTCAACCACAGCATGCTTTCACAGTAGCGTCTAAGATGTTGCAGAAGCACAGTGTTTATATCAAAGTATACAGGTAAGGCACTGACATGCATTAGCTGCAATAACTGAGAGGGAAGAAACCCCTAGAGAAGGTGTGCTTGTAGGATGATGAGCCTATTGTACAACTCACGTAGTTCTCTGCCCCACAACTGTGTCCTAGAGGACAACAGAATTTGGCAGAGCTTGGCTCAGCCACAGTATCTGCACCCTATTTAGTTTGCAAATAAATATTCATACAGATAGTCTGGTTTGTCAAATCTTATGGCAAAGGCAACTACATTGTCACAGAGTAAAACTAAGCTAGTTCAAAAACCACTTGGGCAAATTCAAGGTTAAGCTCTTGTTGGACAAGAGAGTTCAGCTGCTTTCCTTTGTGGCACTATTTCCTTCCCCACCAGCCTAGAAATTCCTCAGGCATTTACTGCTAATGCCATTTCTTCCTTCTTCAAATCTCCTCAAAGGTCACTGCTGTTGCAATACCTACAAGAAGCCAATCCCCTAAGAGCATCTACATTCAACAGCAAATCGGAGATAGCAAATATTGAATTGCTTTTAAATACTATTTATTCTGTTGTTGTAGAACCAGTTACGAATAATCCTCTGAGGCACACCACCATGGGGCTGGGCACATGAAGGAACTAAGAAACATGGAAGCTGATCTGAGTGGAACACTTGTCAGTGTGTAATTACATAGCTTCTGAAAACTGCTTGATTTGCATGTATGGGTATTACTCCCAAAGCAAAGCAGAAGGTCACTTAAATTTTTTTTCCAAAGCTATTAGTATTTCATCCAGGGTATCATCATACGATGTTAAAACCTTCACAACAGGCCAAGCTGGCTTTTAGATCCACTTGCAACTTACCTTCAAGACATCTTGCTAACTACTAGTTTTATAATATGCAGAAAAGCCAGCTTCCTTGTTTCTACCACAAGTTATAACCTCTATAGACACAAGATATACCTGTTATTAACATTAAGCAAGTTTTCAAGCCAGAAATGTTGGTGTTGGCCACCTAACTGTGAAAGAGGATGCTTTGACTGCCCTTGGCTTCAGAGGCAATAACTTGCCAGGAGAATCATCCCATATCCGCTTCATCAGTAACTAATGGCCACCACAGAACCAGCTCAAAATGTATAAGGCTCTGGAAGTATCTGAGCAGCTGCTGAAGCCTTTGATCAGGAGAAAATGGCACTTCTTATTACACAACAAAAATATATGGGCAGATGTCTGATACTGAAATATTACAGCCTAATTCCAAAATGAAAAGTGATTCAGACACCTTAAGTCTTGGGAAATGCAAATTCTTCTCCTTGCACCTTCCTCACCCCAAAACTCCAATTCATACAGCCAAGCAATCAATCAGCCTCTAATGAACACACATTGAACAATCTACTTTTGACCTACCCAAACTCCAGGCCACTAAATAAAACAAGAACTGGATTTTAAACTGGGCTTCATAGTGTCCCTACACTGTAACTCAGCCTAGTTATTTCTGATTACTAGTCATCACACTATCAACTCTGAATACCATTTTCTCTGCAAACTTAATGTTCATGAAGGAAGTCAGACTCAGATCTTAGAAAATTGATTTTATCTAAAATTGTTGGTTTGCTGCCTGCAATGTTCCAAACTTGCGCTACTATGTCTCAAACACTGAAGAGAGCATTTCCAGACGTGAAAGCCCATGTTGTTTTTACAGATCATGACAAGGCTGCCAGCAATACCGTTAGCTAAAGAGAACTTCTTAGGGTTTTGTTTTCATTAGGTTTTATCTTTGCATAGACCCAGACCAATGGCACTGAGTAACCAGGTCAAACTTTGGTGTCAAACCAGCAAAAAGGTGACCTCTGATTAAGTTCTGCCTCAATAAGCTTCTGTATACAGTGCAGCTGAGACATATGAACCCTAGCATTCCGTTCTACCTTTTTCTGCCTATATAGATGCAAATTATTGCATGTGCTATATGGGCAAATAAAGGCCATGCCATTAATTACAATAAGCGGTCAGAGGTTAGATACAGGATATAGATGTTGGTACGGGCTATTGAGAGCTGTAAGGAAGCACAGATCCTTGTCCAGGAGACCTTTTACTGTTCAAACACAACACATGGGACAAAGTTAAGATGCAAAGACAAAAGATAGGGCACCTGCAGGCAAAAGGGATTAGAGGCAAGCTGTAACAACAACAACAACAAAAAAAGGCAGGTGGGAAAGGCAGATAGATGGGCAACAAAATAAGCGGAAAGTTTAAGATTAAATGTGTAAAAGTAGGGCAGGGAAAGGTGCAATTAAATTTTCTACTTCTGCTTCATTTCAGCACAGACTTACATTAAACACCTTGAACTATGAACGCTCAGAGACTTCATCTCTATTATGCACTTTCACAAGAGGCTGAAAAAGTAGCTCACAGCAGAAGCCAACACGTAGGAAAACACATTCCTCCAAAGTCTATATGGTGCAGTCCTGCTACACTGCTCAGTGAGTACTCTACTTATAGGAAAATCTCCATATTTGTAGGAGTGTGAATTTTAATGGCATAATCAAAGTCTAAGGAATAATTTTATCCAAATTGCCCACAAAATTTATTTTATAAGCTTCTGAATTCCTGGGAATCATATATTTTCCTTGTGCTTAAAAAACCCCCAAACAGCTTAGAAGATTAATATAAAATTCCTTTTTGATCTATACAGGGGTTGAAGGCTTTGTTGTGTATCATATGCCAATTTGATGTAATTTGGAGCACATGAAATATTAAATCTTAAAAACTCTGCTTTTCTAAAGGAAACATTAAATACACTATATAACATGAGACTGCTCTCAAGTTACCTCCTGTGAAATAGGGCTTCTAAGCCTTCCAGATGAAGTTAATTGTTTGTTGAAACTGACCCATTTATTAGGGTCCTTATTAAATTTCTATGGCAGGTGTTGAAAGCTTGAGGCTTTTTCATTCCATCAAAGTTGCAGGGTCTGAGTCTTACTGATTCAAAATTCTTTAAAACTCGGGTTGGTGCTGCAGAACACAAATGTCACAGGATCGTCAGCATTACATTTTCATTAGCTGCAGCTAAACAGGTTTCTTTTGGAGTTAAACGTCTGGTTATAGCAAAATATTTACTGCTGCAATTGGTATATTAGGATTACATACACCAGACAAACATTGCAGGACAAATATGAGATTTTGAAAAAACTCTTAGTGCTTCAATCCTCACAATGTCTGAGACAGATGTTCCTCTTAACAAAGCATTAGAAAGATGAATTTACTTGTAAATTCTACTGGGCTCTGGAAGAGAAATCCTACATAAACTATTACTATTAGAGCCGATCAAAATAGCTTCCAATGAGAGGGATTTATTTTTCCCCCCTGAAAACTAATTTGGTAGTAGCAGATGGTGAAGATTCCCCTCCCTGTACCCTTCAATCACAAAGCAAACATCTTTGTTCTCATGACTTTTTATACACATAGAAACTGTTATTGAAGAGATTAACAAAATTTCTCACTTACATACCAAGAATGTTCTTATGAAACAAAATTTGACAATTTAGAAAAGAGAAATACCACTCTGTTCCAAGCACTTCGAATGAGATGAGTATCAGTGTTTACTGGGAGGGTTTACTGGACCCAACAAAGTAGCAATTAGGTTCAGTTCAATGGGTTTGGAATTGATCTAACAAGTGATTTAAGTGTTGATCCACTATGAGGTTTTCAGACAGTGCACACCATCTTTTGTGGTATATTACATGCTGTACAAGGAGCATAATACCTCCTTAAAGCCAGAAAGAGTAACCCACTGCATGGACCACCTAAACCTACTGGTATGCTCAAGAAAGGGAACAGCCTCAGATGGGTCTCCCTAGTGAAAAATATACAGAATCACACTGAATTCTGCCTCTCTCCCACATAACCGTTCCTTTCATGTTCCTAACCAAAGCCATTAGCTATCACAGAAGAAACAGAGTGAGGACCATGGTAGTCAGATGAATACTAGAAATACATGCAACTCTAAGAACAAAAGATTGAAGAGATTTACGGAGATTAATATTAAGTAGCACAAAATCCTGTGGCTTTGGAGGAATAAGCAGACGCTTTGTCCATTGTGGGCCAGACACGTGATCTGAAGTAGAGGGTACAAGGCCATTCTTGGAGGGATGGGGAGAAAAACACAACGTGAGAGACAGGAGCTACACTGTAAGGTGGTGTGTTGTAGAGCAAGGCAACCGTGATTTAAAAATGGATGAAGTCAGAGAGTGAGTCACCAAAGTTAGATTAAAATGACTAAAAAACTGAGGTACAGTAGAGATCTTTTTTAAGAATGCAAAGAAAAAGAAAATGCAAGAGCCTGGCAGTGACTTGTAGATACCCCTGAGAAGTCACCACATGTCTTAAATGATTTTCTACTAGGTATGCTTCAAGGGAGTTACACCTGTTTTTCTGAGAAAAGGGTTGCTGCCACAAAAGAAGTTACAGGCAGATCAAGGATGGCAAACTTGTGAGTGTTCAGCTAAGCCAATCAGGTAGCTTCCCCCACAAGGCTCTCACCTTAACACAGACTTTGTAAGCCCAGCAGAAAGCATGGTCCCCTCTGCACATTGGTAAGCACTGCTTTGCACAGGAAACAGGAGTTGGAAGTCCTCAGCATTATTCTGGGTTATGCTATCCAGCTGGCAAAAGTTAGCAGAGAAATTATTTTTCTCAAGTCAGTAGCAGTCTTTCTTTTGATCCTGCAGGCTTTGAAACCAGGCTGTACTGTGTGAAGGCTGGAAATGGCATTGTATAGCTTACTAATTAATCAAAACTAGAAAGTGTCAGACAAAATCTTGAACTGAGCTTGGATTGAGGTCTGTTCCAACACTCAGGAGCCCAGTTCTTCCTAAGAGTCTCCCAGAATGTGGCAATGCAGCCCTTAAATGATTAAATGAAGCTCTTGATGGAGCTCCACATTTTAGCTGTATGCCTGAAGGCAGGTTTCAGCAAATCAGTCAGGATGAAAACCCAAGGAAAATAAATGTGTAAATAAATAAATGTGAAAATAAATGTTCTCTTGTTCTGAGGGTCCAACACTAGAATAGTACCATTTAATGGCATTAATGCCATCAAGAAAATGGAGCACAATGAGCTTTAGACACTGCATGCATCTCCCACACTGACACTGTCACGCCTCCTGACTCTGTCATTAAATAGTTCACCTGTAACCCCCAGGACAACAACCACCTTTCTACTTCTCTATTTTTTGCAATTTTCCAAAAATCAAATGACAACATGACAGGAACCACGAAAACTCACTCACCTTTTCTCCTTCGTGGCCCACATGGAACATCCACCGGGAAGAAAAAGCAAACAAAAGAATGTGGACTTGAGTGCCAAGCAAATATTTGTGTTATTTATGGACACTTCCAGAAACAAAAATTAGCAGAGACTCATTCCTCATGTACAGTATTAACCATAGCAAGAAAACCTTCTTTCAAGCAAAAATCCGTTACTACATAGCTATACCCTGTGTTTGCACAGGACGTTCAACTTGATGAGCTCTGTGATCCTCCTTATCAGACTTTCACATCCCTGGGGAAGAGACATAGCATTGTCTCCCATTACAAAGGAGAAAATGGGAGCACCAAGAACTCCAGGGACTAATTATCATGAAAGGAACAAGCCCTTCCTTTAATACACTTAATAGTGCTCATATGGCATCACATCTTTCCAAAAGACAAGTTTTAAAAAAAAAACAAACCTCATGGAAAGGACATGTATTTTATAGCTTTGAATTGTGCTCAACATGCATAACAATCCCTCCTGAGATGGTTTTAAGAGATATACTTCAAAACGGGACATAAGCCATTTTATTTGTTACACTAGCTTGTATTCAGAAGAACGATAATCAGAAATACCAGAGAAAGGTGGACCTCTGAATATATGTCATGGTCCACAGCACAAGAGGAATAAATGCACTTTGGAAAGAGAGGGAGCTTCTGTCAGTGTCTGGTTTCTACAGCCTTTTGAATCAGTTATCCACTTTTATTTTTCTTTTAATGCCAATTAAAATTATTTTTTCCAAGCTTCCTGGTGCTCTTGGCCACTTACCAGGACTGTTATAGAGATGGAGACAAGGAACTGTTCAGTCACTGCTTGGTGCGACTTCAAAGTTGCACCATGCAGAAGCATAGGCTCACATACCCTTTAACCCAGCGCAGATCCACACTACCACTAAGAGGCTTAACAAACACTTTGGCCAGGACAAGGGAGGCCGTCAGACAGGGTTTTGTCAGCAGAGCTGGCCTACTGTGTACATCAGCCCTCGGCCAGCACACGCTTAAATGTCTAAACACCATCACATTAGCTCACTCTTCCCACCCCGCGTTCCTCCTGCATTGCCTCACATATCTCATTCAAAGCCTCAGTTACAAGATTCTGGTTAAAGTGTGTTCCTCGCATCGTTTTTTATCCATTTGCTACATCAAATCATCAATGTTGTGCAATGGGAATAAGGAGCTTGAGGACTGACAGCATTCCTACTGCCGTAGGAGTCAGAAGAGCTCCAATCAGTCAGCTCCTGTTCTGCCTCTTTTTCTCACTCTGACAGGCATACCTGCCACTTTCAGTGCCGAGGACCACTGGTATGTGCTGGATATGGTTAACACGTACATCCACCTTCTTTAGGCCTGCAGGTACTTACAGAGCTGGAATATGCAGGCTTTCCAGCAGAAAAATCACTACTCGGCCTGCATTTTTCTTCATTTGTATGTAGGATGTGAGATGGATGGATGAGCAATGGAAGAGGACAGTTAGAACACTTTCAGGACTCCACATTCCAGTTCCTTACGGCAACCCAGCTGGACAATTCAGTAAAATAGGAAAAGACACCAAAAGCACGTGGAAGGCTGCATTGCAAGCTGCCTCTGATGTCAGCAACACCTTATCAACACTGACATCAGGTGAGGTAGTACAAGCATGGACATTGAATCCTGGGTGACTAAGGCCATGTCTACACTTAGACCTAGAGACTTCAAAGCTGGTTTAGTACTATTTGTATAACATTTGTATAACATTATTATAAAAACCCCATGTATCTCAAGAGAGCTGTATTAGAGGCACACCAGATCCATTTGGTCTTCCTATGGTGCTTTAAGCTGAGAAGCTTTTGCAGATGGGCAAGGTCCTATTCAGCAATCGGTGCCTTGCTTTGCTCACACCATTCAGCAACTGCTTAGTTTTGAGAGGCAGGTTTTAAGGTGAGAAGCTTAACTCTTGTGAACAGTTTCTACTCTTTACAGCAGTATGAAATGACCTAAGGCAAACCAAACATTTCAGGAATATGAGACCTGACTCATGCGTTTTGAGCACCTGAGTCCATATATCCCCAACGTCTGTCATTTTGGGGTCATGAAAAGACCTGAAAATTACTAAGTATTCCAAGAATACTTGAAGCATGCATGGCAATGAGATTCATCACTCACTGCCTTCACAGCACACAGAGTACAAGCAAAGTCAGGCTAGAGAATTGAGTAATCATGACTAAAACATGATCATACGGTCAGTTCCCCTGAGGATTAAGAACACAAGGAAATCTTCCTAGAGGAAAAACAAATAAAAATCGGGAACGCAACTACCTGATTGCAGCCTGTTGCATGGTGACAGGGAAGCAGTGAGTCTTTAAGGGAAAGATGCTACTTTGAAACTGAGGTTTCATTAAAAAAAATAAAAGGGCTCTCAATGCCAAACAGCATTTAGATTTTGCTACCACATATTGCTGGGAAGGTCATGGATACCAGAGTATAAGCTCTATTAAAAAATACTATGCAGAAGATGGAGAGGAGAAGGCTCGAGTCTTAAATGTCTGAAGGAATCCCTTTCAGACCTTGGGCAAATTTCCATGATCTCTGTGCTTCTCAGCTTTAACAGTGGAATCATTCATGGTTTGAAAGGCTCTTGAAATTAAGCCCACAAACACTGACTGCAAAGGCAGTCAGATACTTTGGTGACAATTACAGTCAGGACCTAATGTTTAAAAAATAAGCAATTAATAAGATTATTTTTGTGATGCATCTAACAATAACACAACTGCTAAGCAATAACATCATTTACACAGCCAAGAACAGAATGTCAGCAGGACTTGATACAACAGTGTGCCACTCTTGTGCTAGTTTTGTTTGCAGCTGTATAAAGTTCAACCCCAGTGCAGTAAAGTTGTAAAGACAGCAACACCTTTTACCTACTAACCCTATGATACTGGAAGTAACTGAAGAGAAAAAGTTACACTGAACTTCATCCACAGACTGTTCTTCCCTTACTCACCAGCATTACATTCATAAGCAAATCACTGGAAAAGTCAGGATGGGAATTTTGTTGGGGTAACTTCACTTGGAAGAAGAGAGTGAAACTTTTCATTATTATCTTTTAGTTTATTTCTCTATTAATAATGATGACTGCAATTTAGCTGTAGGAATGGCTTTGAAAATATACCTTCTCTATTTCAATTTATTTCTACAGCTGCAGAATTACATTGTTTAACTTTTCTTTCATAAGTGGATTTCCTTTGGCTTTGGCTTCCATTTAATAAAGTGACAAGTTCACTGAAAACAGCCTTTGCAGTTTCAGTGGCTTAGCAAGGTAAAGTCTAACTTGATTGAAAAATAACTTCACTCCATGTTGCTTTACTGCCAGTCAGCTCACACTATTGACTGCAGCTGCGTCTGGCCGCCAGACCAGTTATTTCACTTTTTGTTTGTTTTCAAATGGTCAGCAACAGCAATACCAATAACATGCACACGCTTCATTTTCACGTTCTGTGGTGTATGCAGAGTAGGTGGGAACCATCTGAGTGGAGTTAGGCTGTCAGAAAAGGGCTTTTCCTGCTTTGCTAGAGATCAGCAGGTAATAAAAGCAAAGAAAGCAAGTATGGACCAAAGACAGCGATATAATTACTTAGTATTCTATGCCAGATGAAACATGTGGGTGGCAATTAAGTAGGAAAAGCTTGTCAGAAATCCCTAAGCACATAATTTAATCAGGATTTGATGCTATGACACCACAACATGCTGCACACCTCTCCGAAGGTCTGTAGAGCCTTCATCCCCCACTCATCTCACACCCTGCAGTGCTCTGGGCACAACCGCATCCCATAGAGACTCTTCCTTGACAGTACCCGCAGCTACAGATCAGCATCAGGATTTAGCTTTTACTTGTCTTCTAAACCAGAAATATTTAATCCATAGTCCATTTTATTACAACAAATAACAGTTACTCTGTTCTTTCAACACTGAAAAGGTTTAATGTTATAGCTGTTTTATGGATGTTCACATTAAACCTCACACATGTGAGCAACCAGAGAGTCCTTGACATTAACAGATGAGAAGCAAGGACCACAGGCCTTTCAAATTCCCAGGACAAACTTTATCTGCTCCCTCCTACTTTGGCCAGAAAGCTAAAAATGGAGATGAATACTTTTACAAATGCCAGTATGTGCTCCTGTTGGAAAAATAATAACTGACTGCTTTACTTCTGTACCCCAAACATGGGATTTAAAAGCTTAATTATGTAATTTCTTCTACTTACATAGTTCCAGACCATTTTCTCCATTGAAAGGAAAAAATTTTTAAAATTTACAGTCTAGCATAGAAGTACAATTACATAGCAAAGGACATATTTTTGTCACAGACAACATGCAGGCAAGAAAAAACCTGGAGTTTCTGAGTAAGTAAATTAAAATTTACAAAATAATGACAAAAATATTTACACAAGTCCACAGTAATTGCTATTTCAGTAGAAACCTCTTTGGCATAAAGAACATTAACATTTTCCAGTAAGAGCCAACAGTCTTCTAGAGAACTTGCCTGAAAAGGAAGCTGCCGAGGGGTTAAGTGATGAAACTCTGGTTTCAGAAGGAAGAGCTAATCAGAGTATAAACTTTCACCCAGTATAAACTGGCTCTTTTTCTCTGGATTTCCAGAAGCTTAATAAATTGAGTCTTGTAATTCTGGGGGAAAAAGTAAGAAATTATCAGTATACTGATTTTACAAACAACTTACAGTTAATTGACTTGTTTGATGCCACACAAGAAGCCAAGTTGTATCTTGAGCCTTGCTCCTGAAGTCACACTTTGCATGGTATGTAAGGATATGCTCAGAAAGTGCTGATTTTATTTCAGTTGCTATGCAAGTGACAGATCTTTAAACTACAGCTTGTGTGGGCCCTTTTCTTAATGAAATCCACTGAGATACTGGACTCTATGGTTAAAATAGGTTTTACCATACAGGTCTGAAATTGATAAATCTGGAGCAGAATGTACTCGCTATAAAAAGCAAGGGGAAAAAAAGGTCCTCAAACTTACATTTGTCCCAAGAGTCACATACTATTTCATGTCTCAGGGTTGTCTTCCAGAGAAATTAATGTTTCCCTGGAAACATGTTTCTAAATACAGTTGCAGCACTCATATCTTGTACCAACAGTTTGTTCCTCAAATACAGAGACAGGCTAATCAGTGCTGAGTTAATATTCCTGCAACTTGCCTTCTGTAGTCAAATCTCATAATTTCTCAGCATTGATTTATTTTTAATAACTGAGACAGCACCAACAGTAACCTGTGGTCCAAGTTATTTCCAAAAGTCAGTGGATGCAAGTCCTCATGCATTAAGAGGAGCACTAATTTTTTATCTCTGGCATAAAAATAGAGACACACTACTGCTAAACACTCTTCAAACCTCAGACAGCTGGCGCTTGAGCAGGCACTCCAGAAAAAGGACCATACCTTGACTTTGTACCATGCCTGGCACAATGGAGCACCAATCACTTATAAAAGAAGGATCCAGAGCCTGCCCCAGTTAAGCTGTGATGATATGCACACTTCTGAGGAGCTCCTGGGAACCACTGGAGGAAATCTGTGAAGTTACCATGGTGCTTGGTTTCAGGAGATGGGTGCTCTCCTTGCCCAGGCACTAATGTAAATATTAGTCTTAGTTTTTTCAAGGATAAAGCCTAAATGCTGGTGAATACTTCACTGTGAGAGTGGAAAAAGGAGAAAGAGCTGCGTATTTCCAGCATCCCTTCTGATTACCCTGCATTGAACTTCTTGCCAATATCCACCTACAACTAGGAGGCAGTGCTGGTCCTGGCATGTTTCCTACCAAGATCTCCAAGCTGCAGTGGGTTTGGCAGTGTTTTGCCGTTTTGTGTCTCTGCCTAGGAAGAGGCAGCTCTGAAAAAGTGGGTGGGTGATACCAGTCTTTGCCCTGTCGTCTTTATGCTTTACCAGAACAGAGGTGCTGGAAGACATCATGCTAATCTCTTATAACTACCTACCTGGCAGATGGATTTTTTCAGTGACAAGCAGTTCTTTTGATACAAGAGAGGTGGCAATGGAAAGATTATCTGATCTGAAGAAAGGATGATTTAAGATTTGACAGAATATGTTTTTCTCATTGTGTGAGGTCTCTCATGAGTGGCACTGAGACTAATTTCTTGTTGTCTCTCCCAGCAAAAAACCTAGGGAATATCAAATGATAACATCAGGATGCAGATTTAAAAACAAAATTAAGGGATCTGCCTCAACACACAAAACATAGTTGTGTTGTGGAAGTCCTCACAGCCAGACATTGTGGATTCAACACATTTATTGAGGGCTTAAGTGGAGGCACATTCACGGAAGGGAAATCCACCCATGTTTATTAACTACAATGAACTCCCTTCTGGCTCTGGAAGTCCATGATGGTTGCAGACTAGATGAGGGAATTGTGAAAACTGCTTGCCCTGTTCTTGTACTAGGTACCCCCTTTTGGCCACTATCAGATAGAGATACTCAGCTAGACAGACCTATGGTGTGACTACATGGCCTCCTGCATATTCTTCTATCAGGTGTTATAGTGGACGAGTCTCAGCTGTGGGACATGCCAGAAAGAACCTAGGCTAAAGCAAAAGATCACTTTGGATAAAAGGCCCTGGGAGGTAGACAAGAAGTAAGAAACCTTTGTAGTTTCATGCTTGTATAGCAATCCATGCAGTCATGGGAAGGCAAGAAGTTTTGGTTTGCTTTTCTTTTTTACTGCTCCCCACTGTGTCTAATCTACAGTAGGACTTCCACCACTGCAGGTAAGTAGATGACTGTCACCATATTTAACATCAATTTACAGTTTTCTTTGAGTGATTTTGGATGCTCCCATCCAACCCCCCTGATTCAGTTACATCACTGTCACCACTGAGGCTGTGGAGCAGGCACTGGGCAAGTCCCAGACTGGGCTCAGCAGCTGACAGGAACTAGATTCAGGAGATGGATTCTGGAACTGGATTTAGGAACGCCAGGATTGAGAGCAAAGGCAGAACAGACAGAGTCCTCCTCAGATGTTGTCCATTGAAGGGGGGAGCTTGACACTCGTGATCCCTCAGCTTTATACTGACTATGATGTATATGGGATGGAATCCCTTGTTGGTCAGTTTAGGGTCACTTGTCCTGGCCACACCTCCCCGTAGGTGCAGCCTTTCACTTCCTGCACTCCCTGATGTGGTGCACGAGAGTCAGCAGTGACCTTGCACAGCAATCCTTGGTAGTAACTCTAAACATCGAGGGCTGTCACTGCTAGAAGCAGACGCTGTCTGCGAAAACATGCTGTTAGCTTCAGAAAGTGCAGTTAGTAGCAGAGACTGAGCTGAAGAGTAAAATAATTGAACAGAATTAGTTCAGTTCTACTCAAACTAGGACAGATGGACAGAAACATTATAAAAGAAAAAGGCAGGGACAGGGAAGAACCAGAGTAAGACAAACCTTTTGGCTGTTTGCTCCAAGAGCTTTTAACTCACTTTTACTGGTAAAAAGTAACACACCATGGTAAAGTCAACGCTTTAAAAAATGACTTTATTAATTTAAAATGTATTACCCTATTTATAAAACAGCTGGCTCTGTTAAACCAGCCCTCTGTTAATACAACAGCCATGAAAAATTTCTGCAGTGTATGTCTTACAGGGCGTAGCTATCACTGAGCTCATGGGTGGGAGAGAAGTATTGGCATCCAAAGTTGAAAACACACAGAAAAACCCCTACAGTAAGCATAAGAACCAAAGTAAATAAATAGGTCTCCTGTCACACCCTGAAGGTTGCCACCACCCAGCACTTGCCAAGGAAAGCACATTCCAGATATGGGACCCTTCCTTGCCAAGACAGGACTGCCACAATTACTCCCAGAAGCAGGTCTAATCCATCAGACTCCAGATCTCTATGGGAAATCAAAAGCCAGAAATAAAGTCAGGAAAGTGATACAAAATTATTCTCAGACAGGTCACCACAGAGAATATTTTTAGACCAGAAACAGTCTGCTTGATGTGGACTAGCATACAAAGAGCAGTTATGTTCTCTTACCCTTATAGCAAGCACTATTTCACTGATAACAACATCCTCTGGAGATTTCTTTCTCCATCCCCTTGCAGATCTGCTTAGCTCAGCCTGCCCCCTAATTGCATCTCGGAGATCAGAAAATGCCATTTTTGCCTGCTTTGCCTTGGGCTGCCCTTGCTTTGCCTTGGGCTGACCAGGCTGTATAAACACCCCTCTTCTTCCCCTTCCTTCATCAGGAGAGCTCCTTGTACTGAAGTATATGTTTGCTGAATGGATAAGAATATGGAATACGCTGCTATTAAAGGTTTTCCTAAACAACGTGATTGCTTGACAGACAAGGTCACCATTGTATTTACATGCTTTAAAAAGGCAACATTACAATATCAACTGAGTGTTTTTAAAGAAATGCACAGCTTCCAGGAGCGCCAGCACCTACTGTCCGATGTACTTGCCTTTGGCCCATATAAGCATCCTGGGTCTTTGGAAAAACCTCTGGGCAGAGAAGTTACCAGTCAAATGCCAAGCTAAGATTTGACTCTGATGAATTCTGCCAATGTGGTGCTATATGAGAACACTCTTTCAATTCAAAGCATCTCATTGCTACCTCTGTTCTTTTCTGAGGGGGAAAAATACATATGTATATTTCATAACTGGTATTTTTTCAAGAATTGCACCTGGAGCAAAAGTAAGAACCCCACAGCTATCAAAAAGGACTCTGTGTTCTTACTGAGGAAGCAATTCAGTCCCCAAGCACTGCAACTGCCCATCTCATGACCTACACGTAAGATGCTCATCCAAGCATTTTTTCCACAAAGCCACCTGTGCTGCACTCCCAAGGACAGGTTCCCTCCACTGTACTTGCCACCACTTCCAGTTTCTCGGCAGGAACTTCTCACACTGTAGTCCTTAAGCCTCAAACGATCTGCATCAGTCTGGACACACTCATCAGCAGTTTCATATGGCTTTGAGACTCCGTACCTACTTCAGACATGGAGGTGAGAAGGTGGAATTGATTCACACCAAGGAACGCTATCAGCAATCCATGTATTTTGGATAAGACATTTCTTTAACAGCTTAGTTTCTCAGGCTGTAACACGGTTCAATGAGAGGTCAATGGCCAGTATGACACACCTGAATTTTCACCTTCAGTTTGGAAGCACCAACTCATGCTTTTCCTTGGATGCCTTCCTATTTCTTGCTTCAAATTGTACCAAAACATCCACGAAACCAAGTTAATGTCTGCAGTTGTCTGTACTGAAGAGGTTCATGAGTAGTATCAGATGCTTCAGCTAGCTCTGGAAACCAGTATGCTTATTTCTGGCTTAAAACAGTGAAACCCTCTGCCCTGAATAGTTAGTGCCCTGAGTACCTGGTTAATGGTATGAGCAGTATCAGGCATATCAATCCTTGAAAATGGAGAATTTCTGTCCTCTATTCTGTCACTTTAAACAGAAAAAGAAGTTTCTTCCTTGTTATGAAGTTACAGACCCTATGAGGCCTAATTCAACTATTCACATGTCCTCCGGGTGCCTGTTTGTAGACATGTGCCCTTGTGCTCCACATCACTACTGTCAGCGTCCCAGATTTGCACCCTCCTGCCAATTCTTCTCAAAGCTGCAGAGGAAACTCACTGCTAACCCAGTTCTGTCAAAACAATCCCCATTTGCTAAACCACCTGTGCAACCACAGTGACCAAGACAAGACGAGCCGAGACAGGAGGTCCCAGGCACACAGCAGGGCAGACCACTGGAGCAGGAATGCCATGGCCAGAGCACATTCCTGCCCAAAGCAAGGTTCTCCAGACCCTGCAGACCTCTGGTGCTGCCCTGCGGGGATTTCTGCCAGCATGGGACACGTGTTTTGCCAGTCTCTCTCCCTGCCTCGCCCCAACTTTTACTTCATACTTTGCGTGCCACTGTCCAAAAGACACACAGTGGATTAGATGCTACTTTTTCAGTCTTTGTTAATCTCTCCGAGCTTCTTTAATTGCATCCTGGAAGGTTTTTCTGCCGTAGTGGCTGGTATTATTTTATCTTTTCCCTGAAGAGTTCAGCTGCCTTTGCTATTTACAGGCATTTCTCTAGGGTTGAATCTCAGTTTTTCCTAGGATATAGATTCATATGTTCCACAGATTACCCCATCATCCAGTCCTCTTCTGCTTCTTGAATCAAGTCAGAAAAGAAAAAAACAACCTCTGTACTCCTCTCTCTGCATGAAGTACATTCTATCCCATTAAAAACTGATGCAACATGTACGTCAAACAGCAGAAATACTGCAGATTCACCAGCTTCTCATCTGCTCCACTATTCTACCACTAGACAACGAAATTAAGTAAGGCTTTTTAATTATTTTGTTTTCCTATGGTTCTCTTTGCATTTGGGCTCTGTTCTTACTTCCATTTGCACATAAGCATTTTTTGGCAAGATGCCCCTTTTTCCAGGTGGTTTCTGCTGGACGTATAGTCCTTCTAGTTATTGTTACTTTGCTTTCCCTTTCTATTCTTTATTTGCTAAATTGAGAACTTCACCTCTATTACACATATCAGGTACCAGAAAACACAGTGTTTCAGAAAAGATCAGAAAAGGCTGGTTTCAGAAGGACCTGGGCTAATCCCAAGACCAGCTCATGGCAGCACTGCAAGGATGGTGTGTATCTCACTAGGTGCACACAGACTTTTGTTGGTGCTCTCCAAATTCCTTCCTTCTGTAACCTGTGTTTCTTTCTCAAAGTTGAATGCAAATCAGTTTTAGCATTTTTTAGCAGTTCTTGTAGTTTCTCACAGACATTACTACTTCTCTGTCTCTTTCTGTAGGTTTGGTAATTTGACCCCCAGTAGGAATGTCCCTTTACACCACTGTGACAAAAAAAAAAAATCTCCTTTTATTCAAAGGCAAAGAAAAAATGAGGATGCAAATCACAAGCATTTTATATTTTCTTTTTTCTGCATATGTATGAAAAGCAGATATAAAAGCAAGCACAGCAGACCAGCACTGTAAATAATTCAGGGACATTAAAGGTACCTCTACAGAAACATCCACAGAAGCATCATTATGTTTTAAATTTCAGTTTGAATGTTTTCAACATTTAGGAAACAGCTATGTCTGCCACTTCCTTTTAAAAGCACCACTCTCCTCAGAAAGTACATTATTGCTTAGCTGACTAAACACTATTTTTTTAAGATTTCCAAGAGGGCCACTGACTCCTGTTGTATAATTTCGGTATGACTCCTTAGTAAGATTAATCAGCATCTCAACGCAATTCCAAAGTGATGGAAAATAACACTTCTCCTGGCAAAAGTATTCTGGGTAAAAGGAACGAAGGAGGATTTATGCACATTATTAAGTATATATTGGTATCTAGATTTTATCTTCGGATCGGTGTCAACATCTCAGATATTTTTGTAGCTCCAAAGACAGACTATCCAATCCAACTGCAATTTACTGAAGTATTAAGTTTCTGTAAGTTCTGGTTAAAGTTATACTCTGTTGCTGAGTGTTTGGTTTTTTTTTTTAATCCAAAGTATACTGAGTGTTATTGAATCATAAGGAATGAAAAGATCTGTTGAATTTTTAACTAGTTTATTCTCTCTACCTATCAGAAGGAACTTTTTTATTACAAAACCCCTAATCTACTCCTGGTAGTTGCAAAATATCTTTAAACTGTGAATACAATATAAGCCCTGCAGCCACATTTGCAGACAGACACATTGGATTCCTCTCTCTGGCACAAAAGCAGGAAAAGACTGAGATAAGAAGGTGCTACAGGGAGACTGGTGATGTTCATGGGAAAGGACAGATATCATGGTGCACCTCTGGAGCCCAAAGCATTATTTGGAGATTTCAGGGAACCTACATGTTATATATACAATATACCTGTTTTTCAACAAACTGTTGAAATGACTCACAGGATATTTCTTTAGTAAGCTGCTAGTGTTTTCTGGACATGCTTTTTTAAATAGGATTACTTCCACCGTCTTTTATTCCTTTGCTAGCTTAGTTTTTATACTGCATTCTGAAACAGCTGAAGTATTTGTTTAATGCTTGCAGAAAAATGCACCCCTGCCCTTATAAAAAAGTCATTTTTTGAAACATTCATTGATGTTCCAAGACATATGACAAGAAAAGTAATTAGAGACTGTGATTTTTCCCCATACGCATTCAATTTCTCTATTTCCCGCAGTAATTTGTGTCCCAAAGGTAGGTTTTATAATTTTGCCGGAAAATGATTCAAAAAGATACTCTTAATGCTTGGTTGAGGCTGGTTTCCCTAGGCAAAAGTTTGCCTCCTAAGAGCTCTGCAAAGTGAAGTCAACTTTTTAGTTTATTTTCATTATCTTCAGAGATAAACATAGTAACTTAACAGCATGAGCTGCAAAGGGCAACACTGTAGTTCACCAATAGAGTCAATCTATCCTAAAGCTTGTAGGACCAGACTTTTTTTAGAAACCCACACCACGTGAAGTGATGAACTAATATAAATTCAACCTAGCGGCTTTATTATTTAAAATAAGTCTTAATTTAACTTTGTACCACCAAGTTTTAGATCACATCAGTTATTATCTGGTCTCCCACAGCCAGCATGTAAGCTTAGAACTGCCAAACTCTTCATTGTATGTTCTGGTGACTTCAGCAGAGAAGTAACTGTAAGACCACATGTGATCTCTGTGTTGCTTCATCATACAGAAACAACATATATTCAATATTAACAGAGATAGGCTGTTAAAATAACTCCTGGGGCATTAGAAAACACACTACGTGAGTCTATCCAATCCAACTGCGATTTACTGAAGTATTTAAGTAAGTTTCTCTAAGATTTGGTTAAAGTTATACTGCATTGCTGAGTGTTTGGGCTGTCACCCGTTAGCCGGTGCACTATGTGCTGGCATCAAACAGGAGGAGGCAAACATTTCATGTCAAAGTCTGCTCTTACTTCATCGTGTATTTTAGCACAGGCAGTATCTGACTTCCTTTTATACCCACAGAGGGTATCCGAAGCAGAGTAAGAAGAACAGATCCTGCCTGTCCCACTTTGTCCTCAATTCCTTGCCAATGAAGGCCTGGAAGCAAAGCAAAGCCCTTGTACCTGTAAATATACTGGCTGGGGAGAGTCTGGATCAGAGATTATTCACAAGGGAAGGGGTACTCTTATGGAAGGTATCGAGAGACAGTCTTTAAAAGCAAAGAAGGTTTATCTACTACTTTTAGTACAAATGCCATATTTGAATAGGTTTATAACTCAATCATGTCATCCATTATTACCTGGTCTTGGAAACAGTGGTTGTAACTAAATTGTTAAACGATCTAATTTAGAAATGTTAACATAGATGGATTTAAATCTTCATTCTGGGAAGCAGCCAGAAGCAAAAATACAGAAACAAAGCAGTAACTGCCTACAACAACAGGCTTCATCAGCCTCATAATACGTATCTCATTTCACAAGTGCAAGTCTGCAATACCACTCAGGTATCTCATCAGCAAGAAAAGTCCCAGCAGAATGACAATTTGCTCTTTTTTTCATCCTTTGGTACTACATGACTGAACTTGATGTGCAGTGCCACATCTGTTCTTCCCTACCTTTATTGTGGATTCAGTTTACATACTCAACGAGGGCATGCAGATAGCCCTTGCACAAAGATTTGCTTAATGTTCTCCAGCAGTTCACAAACACAAATGACCTGCGCAAAGTGGGAGATAGGGAAGAGCGGTCTAAATCCTTCTGTGATTCTACGGGAAAACAGATGCAGGATTTGATGCCAGCTAAAACGAACCTGGTGGACAAAAGGGTTTATTTTAACTTGGTCACTCGATCCAGTTCACTGCACAGTCACACAAACACTCATGCCTGTACGAGCCAAGGGGGAAAGGGTGTGTTATAGCTCTGCCTGTCTTGGCAGTGGCACTGGCTTACTTCTATTTAAACTGTATGTAAAAGTATGTCTTAATAGCCCCTGAGCCATTTTATTTAGTCTCCTGAGTCACACATACATCACAGATTTTTGCTGCTGTCCAGACTGGAGACACTTCATATACAAAGCATGAGTCCTCACACAGGATGGAAAATTATGCTAAGTCTAATCAAATCTTCAGTGATCTGATGGCTCTATATAATGGTTGTATTTTCAGAAATTTTTGTAGACCGGTAGTTAGAGCAGAGGTTTGCTGAGATACGCCACCAACATAAGCAAAGCAAACAAATTCATCTCCATGCCCTAGTGTCACCACCTCTATTAAGCACTTGGTAGGGTCTCGAGATGACAGATAATTTTTTGATTGGACATCTATGAAAAATTTAATATTCTTGAGATTCTTAAAAGCATTTCAAAAAGTAACATAGAGCTGTGATACAAACCAAGTGTAATGTATGTTAAGAAGGTGGCTCTCCATTCTCTCCTGTATATTTGCAGGGCTGCTCTGAGACAGTATGCCTGCACTACGAGAGAAGTCCTTATCTTAGAAGTTCATTCATTTTCTCTCTCCCTTCTGTCCCTAATCCTTATGTGTATCTATCCTGTGATAAACCACAGAATAAAGTATATGTACTGTCGATTTAGAACAGCTTAATTACACATTTTGTAAGCTGCTCATCCCAGTCCTAGTCCCAATGATGTAAATGGAGGAACTTGTTTGGCATAACTGGCTGAAGACATAAGGATCAAGAACCACCTTTCTCCTTGCCTTCTTTGCACTTATCATTCTGGCCTCTCTGTGTTGCTGGTGTTGATTTCCCCCTTCTGTCTTTGATCTTGTCTGTAATCTTGGTACACTGTTATCTGTTCCTCTTCCCTTCTCTGTTCTTTCCATCTCACAGCAGATAAAGTGGCACTGATCTACAGAAGTAGTTCTCTTCCTTACCAGACAACAAGTTGGAAAACCAGAACAATGCATAACCCATTTCTGATGCTGCTCTGAGACAGCTGTGGTTAGACAAGTGTTACACATACCTAGTCACTCCAGCTACAACATTTCAGGTCAGGACAAAATGAACAAAATGCCCCTCAGGCATCTATGCATTACACTGCCCAAAGGCAGCAGCTGATGCACCATCTCAGGAGGCCTTATAGCAGGATCCAGTCCCTGCTCATGCATTAAATATCAGAATCACAAGGGGCTGCTACCTTTTAAAACCAGCTAACCATAAAAGGATCCTCTATACTGGTTATTTCGTCTCTGAAGGAACGAATAATCAAAAGGCAGAAGGTATTCTGTACAAAAACTAAATCTTTAGTTGGGAGTAACAACATCTAACAGATCAAGACTTTCATATACAAGAAAACGCTGAGAAGAGTCACAGATCAATCACTCAGATGTATGCAAAGCAGGCTGATGTGCAAAGTGCCCACCCACTGCTCCTGAGTCACTCTGGCTCTCAGCTGGGTAACGTGTTCATTGCACACACACGTCCCTGCCTTGCACAGGGCTCACGCAACTGTCCTGCTTTCCCCATGCTGCTGGCACATTACAGGCAGAAGAAAATTCCCTCTTTTTCAGTTTAATTTTGCAAGCTGCTCCAGGATGAAGTGTGCCACATGGTTAAACAAGAGCCATGCTAAGGGTGTGGGGCTTGACTTGCATTAGCTGCAAGATGCCACATCAGTGGAAATGAAACAATAAACGTCTCTTGTTCCAATGAATTAATGCTGCACAAACAGAAGCTGGCTAAATATAGACCATGCCTGCAAAATCACTTTCCATTGGTGAAGCCCACAAAAATCCTTGCTGTCACTGAAGCTGCAAAGCTTGCTGCTAGCTGCCATCCCTGGCAGCCCCTCCAAGGGGGCTCAGTGCTGCCAGCTCTGCCGGGGCTCACTGAGATCAGCTGGGCACACACAGCATGATCCACACCAACCCAGGCAGGATGAGAGGTGGAACAAATGCTTCTCCGCTCCAGAAATTGCTGTTACAGCCTGGCAATGGAGGCTGGCTCTGCTGCCCACAGACACGTGCGAGGTCTGTAGTAGAGCTGGCAGCTGCACTTTCCTCAACAGCTTTGAAGTGCCAGTGGCACAGTTATAAGTCCTCTTATCCTTATTAGTGGGAGGGAAAGTACTATGGATATACCTCAGGCTAAGAGGTGGATCTATCATGTGGAGCAAGGACTTGAAATCAAGAAAAAAATCAGAGAACAGCTTTTGGAGACAAAGTCCCTTTGAATACTCAGCTTATTAGATTGAGCTAAAACACCGGAAGACAGATCATGGAAGAGTCCTCTGTCTCCACTTACGAGTGAGTCCTCGCTGCTGCAGGATGAAGCTCTTCAGCATCAGCCACAACCAGCATTCTCTGAGGAGCGATCGTATTGCAGTTGGCATTTGCCAGCTGTGGGAACAGCAGCCTTGAAGGGCAGCGTGCGGAGAGGGCACTGGGCTCAGGTGCAGGTCTTGGCCTCTGGAAAGAAATTCCTGAGCACTTGCAACACTCCATTCTTCTAAACAGAGCAGGCAGTTCTGTAACATCACTAACATTAGGTGGCATAAAAATCACTTGTATTTCCTCCTCTGGTTGTTTTTAAAAGCTGGGCTGTTTTAGACAAAGAAAAGCCATTGTTTTAATGATTGGTAGTTACCCATTAACATTTTTCCTGCTTCAGCATATTAATATTTTTTCAGGTCTCATTTGGAACTCCAAACAGGCAGAGTTCAAGAAGAACAGTCTGAAAACACAGACCAGACAAATGCACAATGGGTCACTCCTCATGCAGTCACAGGCATGCTGAATGGAAGGGACCTCTGAAGGCCCGTATCCCACAATATATTTTCCTAGGACAAGCTCTAGTCATCTTACCATCTTTGTAGTCCCCCACTGGATCTTCTCCACATGCTTCTTCACTTGCAGTGGGATGGGGGCATTGAGGGCAAAACTGGGAACAGCACTCCCAACGGCAGCCTTCCCAGTAACCAAGTAGAGGGGCATTATAACTTCCCACAATCTGCTGGCAGTGACCTTCTCCATGTAGCCTAATAGAGAGTTTGCCTTCTTCGCAATCAGGGTGCACTGCTGAGTTGTTTGCAACTTTCATATTTACTGGAATCTTTTGGCATCTACAGTAATACTCTCATCCATATCAGCTGGGCTATGAGCAATACAGTCACTTCCCAGGGGGTTGTTCAGGCCAAGGTGCAGACCATTTCGCATCAGAAAACTAACTGAATTCCACGAGCTTCACATTGGTCTAGATCCCAGGTTTATCCCTCTGGATTTAGGTTCTCCCACTTGCCGTGCCAGTTGCTCCCCCTAATTTAGTGTCATCAACACATTTAGGGAAGGCACACCCTGTGTCTTCACCAGCCTGCTGATGAAAGTGTCAAGAAACGTGGACCCCAGCATCAAGCCTGGGGTACTCTGCTCACTACTTGGTGCCAGCTGGATGTCAGCCCTTTGATCTCCTGGAGTCCAACCAAAGGTGGTCCCATCAGTTTTCAACCCACCTAACAATCTGTTCCACCAGATTGTGTCTCATTATCAGAGAGGACATATTCCACCGGCAGAATTTGGCAGCTTTGAATCTTTTTCCTAAACTGGCAAAGATGAAAATGTGCAGATGGAAAGAAAAGCCAAGATATCTCTGAATTAAATTTTTTAAGTCCAAAATGATCTGAGACTTGGGATTGCAGAGGTCAGCATTGAACGGTACCATGAATTTATCAGCACAGGAACACCAGTCTGTGGGGCCTTTAGCTTACCAAAAAAGGATGATGTTGATCACAGATGAAATCAAGATCCAACAGAAATTCAGGTGCATTTTAGGCACAACTTGAAAGAACTAAGTGGAGTAATTCCCAATGTCAACAACTGCCATTTAAGCTTTACTTCCAAAACCAAAGAACATCTTCTCGTTACTGAGGCCTCATTAACAGTTAACAAGATCATGCTTTCAGGAAGATCACAGCACTTGTAGGAAGAGATTTTATAGCTTTCAGAGAAGGCACTAAAAAGAATAACTGTCAAAACTGAAGTAAAAAATGGTAGCTAAAACATGTTGACTGACTCCAGTGAGAACTGGGTGTTCAGCTGAAGAGATTATAATTTTGGGTGTACGTACACAAATTAGCAATTAAGGGTAATTGCTTTCAGCTGCATTTTGCTGTTTTAAGAAAAATTAATAACTTGTAATTAACGCTAATTTAAGGACAGATGAAAGCCCATATTGGTACTGAGAGGAGGCACGCCTGACAGAAAACAGCTACCTCGAATGCAGCTCTGGTGGTGTCAGCTAGAATATTTCTGCCATGTTCCCAAACCAAAATTACAATGGCTTTAATCTCTCTGTCTTCTCAGGCACTTCCTGTCCACTAAGCTTTCCTTTTGCCCATGGTCAGATCCTTAACAAAGGCACAAGAAAGGAAGAAACTAATTGTGCTTCCTACCACTCTGCACATGCTGCCAGGTATCAGCCAGACACCACTCCTTGGTGTCTACCCATAGCCTCACATAATGGCACAGGACCTGCCATGCTGATATTCGTTGCACACCTCGACTCGGAGTGGAAGCCTCTGAACTACACCGCCCTGCGATACATGCTCTTCTACGGCTATGTGAAAAGAGATAAACATATCCAGACCCAAGATAAAATGACTTCGCTGGAAGATTTCCTGGCCATTTCACGTAATCTGCTCTGACAACATTTCCTGCCTTGAAATAAAAACCACCCGGCTCCAGGCAGCCCTGGTTGTGTTCCTACACACATTGCTGTGTGAGTCAAGCCTGTGCACAGGCTACACAAGGGGCTCAGCAGCCATTTGGTTGGTCATGTCTAGGTGAACCTCCAGTTGTGTTCCAAGTCGGCAAACCAGTGAAGTGCCAGGGCAATATTGGGGAAGAAGCTACTTGACCATTACAGAAGCATGGCTCTGTGGCTGTCCTGAGGTCAGTGAAGAGGTACATGTGACAAGACACCAGGCCTGGTCAGCACTTCAGCCAAAGGCAAGTCCATATCAGAAGTGCCCTTCACACATGTTACAACTCAGAATACAATGCACTTCGAGACAATATTGTAAAGTTTACCTACTCCAATATTCCAACCCTGTAAAAGCACATGCCCATTACAGGCATAAATGCATCAGGCTTGTAGACCTATTCTAAAGAAATGTACTCCCTGCATCTGGTTAATGAAGCTGTAAAACCCTCATGCAGTGTGGTTTAGTATGCATTTTTCTGGACAGTGAAAAGGCTGGATCAGACCTAAATGTCCATCTGACTCAGAACCTCAGCTGCAACAACGGCCAACCGCATATATTTGTCAACAGACAGGACAAAGGACAATAGGGTTCTCAGTTGAGGTGCAGATTATCAAACACCAGACAAGTCAAAAAGCCCAAACCCCAAGACAGAGATGTATTTGTCTACATGGCCAAGGTATAGCCATTTCTCTCAACTATATTCCCTCCTGTTGCCTGCTATTGTATTCCTTGTTGTTTTTCCCCCAGTCTCACCAGCATTTATATTTGGTCAAATGGGCAGCCTTCAGCAGGACAGAAGCATGTCCCCAGATCCCTTTCTTAAGTCCTCCAGTCCTGTTTCCCTGAGCAGATGCTGAGCTTCCCTGCTGGGGCTGGAGCTGGGACTCAGGTTAATTGCCCAGTTCCCTGCACCTTCCAGCACACCTCTGGATTCACCACACATCGCCTTCACAAGTGGAGCTGGGCAGATTTAGGTCCCTGCAGTATAACTGCTTGTGTATAGTTCATGTGGCTTCCTTAAAAAAAGGTCTAATTATTATTCTGGAACCCCAACCAGGCATCCACATTCTTCAGACAGTGGAGAAGCTCAGAGATCTCATTTGATCTCTGTTTCCTCTAACTTCTATTTCTACAGTCTCAAGTTCAGTAATATTTTATTAATAAAAGGCTAGTCGCTTATAGTCACTCTGAGGGGCACAAACAGACTCAAAACATAGTTCAGTCTTTTTTATCCCAAACACTTCACAGCAAACAGAGATTTCACTGTAAACAGGATTTGCAACACATTATTCAGACATTTTGATGCTTTTTGGAGCAGACAAAGCCCCCCACGTGTGACTGTGATTTTCAGTTTAGTCCTGGGTAAAACATTTAAACTTTCCACTCTCCCTCTATTCTACCGATACTGCAATGAACACCCCCTTACCTGTTACAGACCATTAACAAAGCTCCCTTTTTGTTCTTCCTCACCCTCCCCCACAACATTTGGAGAAATGCTGAAAAGCTATAACTGTTCTTGGACTCCACTGCCCCAGGTCCTCATGTTCCAGGAGCTGGCAAAGGCAGAGAAGAAGGAAGATGTCCTCTGCTACAGCTGAGCAGGGGTGCAGGAAAGCAGGAATTTCCCTTTAGGGATCAGCTGCAGAGAATTACCTGGTTGCTTAGAAACACGAGATTAACTACAGCTCAGTTTTCCCCTTCCTTCACACATGCACTTAAGGAGAGGTTGTAAATCAGCTGCTTGGGAGACGCTGGATGGTCCATCTGCAGAGTGAGATGTGGGGTCACTGCACCGGGTCAGGCAGTGGGCAGGGGGAAGGCAGGTTTTCTGCTCCCCTTCCCCCATCCTGGGCTGTGTGAGCTCCCTTTGGTTTTCAACAAAAAGTTTCTCCTCCTTGACTTTCAGCCACCAGAGCGAGAGTCAATCATGCAGCTCCACGCCGGAATCACCTGTGCCAGGATTTTGGCTCTGATGACAATCAGTTGACAGAACACAGCTAGGGCAAAGAAAACAAGTAGCCAACAAGAAAGAGCAGCTGATATTTAAAGCAGTTGATATTTATGCAAAAATTACATTAATTTCTGCATCTCTTATTAATGGTTTTTATGTGAGCTGCAAAAGCATCAGTGATCAGCAGCAATAAACACACTTGCTGACTGTTTGCATATTCCATACCTCAAGGAGTCGGAGAGAATGACTGTTGAGAAACACAGAGACTCAACAACTGCTTTGCTTACCTACCCTCATGTAACATGGAAGTAGGAAAAAATTATCTAGATAAAACAGATGTGGACTTAATCTCACACAGTTTACGGTCAAACCAGTTTAACATGAAAAAGCACCATCACTAATGCAAACATAAGAGCACAGCCCACAATGCGTGCTCAAGAGCTTTAATGAAGTATCTGCAAGAAGCAAGTTCTCTAAGCCTGATGTAACAGGTTAAAATACAGATGATGTGACATCTGCCTATGAAGTAACAGAATTCAGAAAAAGATACTGGGAAGTGTCTCTAATTTAGATTTCACATCCATTCTATTTACAGACACCAGCGCTCAGACACAGAGCGGAAGGGATATGCTGTGTAGTACGCACCTAACAACCTTGTGGACAGGAGCCAGCGGTGTGGTTACCATTATGCTGCATAGTTATTACAAGCTGAGGGTTAATTATTAGCAGAGCTTCAAATCAAAGAGAATTTGATCCAGACTGCATAGCTAGCTATAACACACAAAGGTACTAGCCTGAAGCACTTCCAGTCTCTTTCCACCCAAGCTCAACATAGTTTAGGTATGTACAAGGTGGCACACCACGCTAAGGTAGGAGAGACAGGGAACCCATAGCCAGGCAGCTTTTGAAAAGAATTAGCATCTACGTGAGTGGGTGTTGTGGGGGCTTTCCACTGGGTGTTTTTTTCAATACCACTTCAATGGCTGTTAAAAAACAGTCAACATCACTAGAAGTTATGTCTTGAGTATTCTTTAAGTTCTGCACACAAACATTTTCTCTTTGACCTGGGAAAGATTTTTCTCAGGGAGGAAGCTAGAGTTGCCTTCTGTTCCGCATGTGCATGCTTTGCTACGAAATGCAATGAGCTCTGCAGCGTTTGGAACTCTCAGAGCTCTGATTTTGGTAGAAGTTATTTAATGATATTTTATGATTTCAGGCTGGTGGGATGGGGAAGAAGGGGCCAAGGGAAAAAAGTAACAACATGGAAAAAAGACCAAAAATTGAAATCACCTAACAAGTTTTGTTTTAGATTAGCAGAAACTCATATTTGGTAGAGGAGTTTGTTTTGCTCCACAGCAAAATTCTGTTTGGGCCTACATGAAACATAATAGATCTCTGCCAAGTAATTCAGAGCACCCTACCTTGCTCCAGAGACCAACAGCCCAACCACATCCAGTGTTTTTTCACGTAGTTGTCCTGTTAACTCAGCGTTAACTTGATTGACTCAATTCTAACAAACACAGTTCTACCTGTGCATAAGCACTTGATATTCAGTCTGCATTAGGAAAGAAAATAAAGCATGTGGGTAAGCAGATAAGGCTGAATTCAGAATACATAGTGGCAGGGGAGAACGGACTCTGGCTGGTAACACTACAGTCTTCACCCAGGACAGTGTGAATGTGGAAACCTGGAGGTTTCTAAGGCAAACATGACAAGCAAGGACCACATGCAATTAATAGATGGATCACACTTCTATAAACACCATGAGAAAAAGGAAAGGAGTTTACACTGGCAAAATGAGATAAAAATTACTAGCTAAGCTGCCTAAACAAGGCAGCGTTTATGTAGGACGAGGAGGCTCTACTGAGAACACTCTGCTCTTTTATTTGCTTTCATACTGTGTGTGGCACATAAACGTGGGCTGATGTGACCGAGGACTCCCCGCAAGTGAGCAGGGCAACATTCCTTTGGCACAGAAGGGTTCATGCTTGCTGACTCTGGCAAAAAGAAATCAGTGCAGCCCCTGCCTCCCTCCTGCCCTCCTCACAGCAGCGGGGCTTACACTGTAGTTTGCAGGGTTACATTGATGGCCTCAAATCTTTTTCTGTGTCTGAGGACTTAGAGCAGAGGCAGAAATTGAGCATAATTCTCTCACAACAAATGAGAGTCCTTTCCTAGCCAAGCATTTAGCATTTCACATTCTCACGTACTGCAAACAACCATTAAAACCAGGGGAAAAACACAGCTCCAGAGGAAGTCCACATGACTAGCTGAGGAGGTCTAACTTCCACACAGCTAGGGCTTAGGAGAGAAAAGTGCCACCCATTAAGCCAAAATTGTAAAGAGAGTCCTGGGCAGGTTTATGAGACAGGAGAGCTAGGTTCAGGAATCACATTCAGGCACTGCAAACTGCCATGACTCAAGGTGTCTGTCATTAAGAGTTGCAAGCTATGAGAAAAGCACAGCTTTAATAAGGACTAAGTCAACACGAGGGACTTTCTAGGTGTGTAATACCAGCAGTTACAGTGACTGCAGATAGAAGTAGACTGTATTTTCATCAAGGAAACATTTGCCAAAATAGTTTTGAAGCAAGCAGTCCAAACAACCTCCCTATTGTTTACACCGAAGCTCCTCCAAATGCCATCTTTTGCTAGTAAATAGAATCTTGCTTTAGTAAATTGAAGTACGTTTCCACTTTGCTCTGCTAGCCACGGCAAGAATGGAAAAGGTGAATTCAAAGCTAACGCCTCTCCTGGGAACATCTGCTCCTGGAACAATGCCAACAGCCTGGTGAGGGCTTGGGAAACACTCAGGCATCTCCCAGCCTTCGCTCATGCCCCCTCCCTGCAGTACTCCTCAAATATTTTCCATGCATAAATAAACGAAGGTAGGATGAACTTCAAATAGGCCTCGCCCTACACAGTCAAATAAGCTAGGGAAAATGTATGTATGATTTGTAATATTTACATTTAAAGCAATGAAACTTCTTGTTTTGATACATTATACATGCTGGAATGACTCCTAAGACTGCAGACTGGATAGGCACATCTTATGCATTACTTCTTACCATGAACAGCACTGGGTGATTGTTGAGGGACCAGGCAGACCCCTGAAAACTCAGCTTATGGCAGCATATCTAATCAATGTTCTCCTGCTTACCATTTTGGTTTAATCCACCCATTTGCTACCTATCAAGGCCAAAATTTCCCAGCTTGTGATTGCAGTCAGACTAGGCCCTGGCTATGCTTTTTGGTTGCTTGTCATTCTCAGTCCGTCACTGCTGTAATCTTATTTATTTGTAGACATCTTATTGAAGCAATATGTATTTTCAAGAGATTATATAAATGAAAGAACATATTTTTTTCTCAATGGTCACAAATTAGAGAACAAAAGCAACATAAGCAAGGCAATAAATAATATGGATTTATACAAAATAACATTGAATTTGTTTGATTAATAGTTTGCAGTCTGAAAACATGAGCACTTGGACTAAGCTAGCTTCATTGATTTCTGTTGCACAGATAAGCATGCCACAAGAAAAGTCTGAGGTGAGGTAGTAGCTTTTATTAGGCCAACAAACAGGAGTTGGAAAAACAACAAAGCAATTTATCAACCAGCCTAATAAAAGACATTACCTCTCCCTACAAACCCTGCCTTGCTTATATCATGGCAGCAACTTCATTACCCAAATATTTCTCATCCTAACAATTTAATTTTACATTTGCTGGAAGTCAGAGACTTCCAGCCTTAGTTTATAATTGACTTTTATAACTAAATAAGATTTTCAGTGCAGAAGGGCAAAGAAAGCACAGGAACATCAGTACTGGAAACAAAGCTTGTATAATTTTGCCAGCATGGCTATTGGATCTGTGAGCTCCTCCACCCCTACATGCTGCAATCCCAGCATCTGCGGAGAATCCCCAGCAGCAAAACGATGGGCCTTGGGAACAAATTACCTCCCAGCTGACACTGCCTGGAATTACCATGGCTAGTGTGGGTGGGTCTGTATCCCAAAGAACTGATCTGAGAGACGAGCTGGCTCCCTTGCAGGCATGCGGGATTCCTCAGGGACTCCTGAGAGGCAGCAGCAAGCAAGCTCCTGAAATGGCTGAAAGCCATTTTTCATTCCACATTCACTGTCATAGCACTGAATTAAAAGAGTGTTTTCTGCAAGGCTGGAGGATTAATTGTATCCCACAGATCAGCAGATGACCAGGTAATGTATAGCCATGGGGCAGTGAAGGGATACCTAGGAGAGTTTAGGGAAGTTTTGTTAAGAAGAGCTCAGGCATCCCGAACGAGCTTCTTGTTGAGATAGAAATGCAGAGAAATACTCATGAATTTCCTTCCTAGCCTATTTTTGTTTAGAGTAGCCATACAATTCCTCCTCTCTGTCTCAAGGTGATGACAAAAGCAAAAGCCAGAATTAGACACAAATTAGCTCCAGCTCCACCACTCCAGCAGGACAGGGCTTTGCATTCAGCCTTTCCAGCTAAACAGCTCCTCTGCCTGCCTCTCCTGGCACAACCTCCAGCATCTGCAACTCTGACCACATGTACTGATCCTGGCACAATGCACACGCTTGGCCCAACAGTCTAAACTCGGAGGTCAGGGTCCACTCCTCTGCCACCTTCGCTGCTTGCTCTGCATCCGCCTCTGCTGCCAGGGCTTTGGTTGACTTTGAAAAGGCAGCAGTGGACTCAAACCACCAATAGCTGGGAGCTTGTCTCAAGGAAAACACTAACAGAGGTAATCCACCTCTGGAAAAAAGCATCCTTAATTCAGCTTAAACATAAACAGCTAAAGTAGAGCCACTGTTGTTCTGCAGAGGAACCATCACACTAGCATCCAGAGTGGTTTAGTTAATCAACTTTCAGGGAAGTTAGTTTGGATTGCCTTTTGAGAGTACTCATCTAGATGCATTCTACATTATTCCGTAGCCACACCATTATCAGAGTGGCAGTGGCCAGGTTCATTGCACCATGGTACTACTGTAAATAAATACCAAATCTGTGTGTTAATGGTATCAGGCGGACAGCAGCTGTTGCTACTGAATGTCCAACAGATTGCTATTGCTCTCAAGACTCTCATCAGGGAATGTACTGAATACCCTAGAGATATTATTGTCTGTCAACAAACGTTTTCTTTTATAAACACACACACAAAAAAAATCCAAAGAAGAAACCCCCCAAAAAAACAAGCAAACAAACAAAAAGTTGTATGTTGCAAGCAGATGATGAAAAGTCTTTCCTGTTCCCCTGCTCTGGACACCAGGCTGTTGAATTCTTATGCGAGGGGAAAATAAGACATTACATGGTCTGAAAGAGTGTGTTAGAGAAATGGAAGGCATGATGCAGAATTGAATGCATAATTCATGGCTTGTGAGAGCCTTGAGGCAAGACCTTTCGGACTTGCTAATTGCTTTGCTGAGAAGTAGGCCAGAAGCCATAATAATGAGTCCTACACCTAGGCAAATACACGCATAAAGCTGTTGTAACATCCACCTAGGGGCTTCCACACCACTCCACTTGCCCAGATGTGCTGCTGGCCCATCTGACAACATGCCAACCAAGGATAGGCGCATGGGATATCAGGCTAATCTGAGAATCTGGATCTAATTCTGGTATATATTTCTGCATATTCAGGCTTTTGGACTGCAGGCAGATATATTTACATAAACTGCCTGCAGCCAAAATGTAGCCCTTGGAGGACCCTCACTGTGTGCTCAGAGCCTCAGTGTGCAACTCGGTGCATGTGAGACCAGCAAGGCTGAGCAGCTTCTCCACTGCAGTAGCCAGATATAGCTGCTCTGAGCTCAATGGCAAAAAATTCAGTGGGTGCAAGATCAGATCCCAGTTTCAGGCAAAGACATTAATATGACAAGTAGGCAGGATGGCAGCAAGTGAAAGAGCTTACATAGTTACAGAGGTTTGCGCATGTGCAAAATTTGGTGGATCTAAGTCATGAACAAGGCATCAAAATCACCACCTCCTCCTCTACGTCCTCAGCAAACACCCTTGGATTTTCTCATCCCAGCAGGCAAAATTATAGGCTTTTATCTACCTACGTGTTCAAGTCTCTCCTATTCACATTTTCTCATTTCAGAAAACACTATTCCAGCCAATTCTCTGATAATATCCTGCTGACTGCTGCCAGCCACTGCTGCTTCTACTTTGTTAGACCCCACCAGAAGTTAGCCTCAAGGAGCTGAATTCAGTACAGAATCCAGTTACAGTCATGCACTGTGTCTGAAGAGAGATGAACTTGCCCATAAAGCATGAGGATCAGTCGCCTTCCTGCCCCACTAGCTTCTCCTACTCCAGCCCCTCCAGACCAGATCTTCCTCTTGCTGTCCTGTTGTAACCATCTTCCTGTGCAGCGTCCTTAGAAAGTCTCTTCACAATACATCAGGAAGAATCTCTTTTTAAGCCCTTTGTTTCCCTGACATATCAAAATTATATTTAAAATTCATTAATAAAATCCA
Source organism: Eurystomus gularis (assembly GCA_013400335.1). Taxonomy (NCBI): domain Eukaryota; kingdom Metazoa; phylum Chordata; class Aves; order Coraciiformes; family Coraciidae; genus Eurystomus; species Eurystomus gularis. The sequence continues at coordinate 115,247 of VZZY01011572.1, forward strand.
GATCAATATCTTCCATAAAGCAGCTTATCTCCATGAGGCTGCAGAAGTAAAACTACTGAAAGTGCAAGAAAACAGAACTTGCCCCTTAACCGTACTGTGCTGCCATGACTACATTCATGAATTTACTGGACCAGATTAAATTTTTATTGCTGATATACTTACTTATTTACTTAAAGATGTTCCAGCTATTTCTCAGGGTCAAGAAGATGTAAAAGCAGAAGGACTCAAGAGAGATTAAGAAAAAAATAAAATGGTTAAAGATCCCTGGGTTTGATTGGTTTCATCTGGAAACCATCAGTACTTGCTTGTGAAACTCAGTAGTATAAATGAAGCTACCAATTATGTGACAGTGGAATAAAATTCCAGAGCAAGTAAAACATCCTTTTTGTGATATTTCAGATCACATGATGGTGAAGAAAAACAGCTCTTGAACACCTTCTATATAAGAATTGTAACTATTAATCTGTAAATATAAAGGCCTCACAATGAAGGCAGAAGAATTTAAAAAGCAGTTCAAATGCCAGTGGAGAAGGACAGTAAAGCTGAGGATCCCCAAACTTAGACCAGTCTCAAAATGCCAATGCCTAGCTCTGAAAGTAATTAGCCTCTAAGCTGCTTTACAATTGAGGAGCAACACAACTCAAACCAAGATGCAACCCATTCAATGGGCAACCTCAACTATATCATTTCAAATTGACCTATGCCTATGCCATTTTAACTCTAGCAACATTACTGTAGTTTACACATCCTCCCATACAGATTTTGACATCTACAAGGGGCATACAAGGAATTCACAGTTTCCCCAAGACCATTGGTTTACAGCCCAAACAAGCAAATTAGAACCAAAGCATGAGAAAGGGAAACTGAGAACAACAGAAAAATGTCACTTCATATTGTGAATTCTACCTTTAATCAATTTTGATAGCTCCCACATTGGAAGTAAAGTAAATAAGCATTAGCAGTAAGTACTATTTGTTGTAGTTTTATTTTGTACTGTGACCTACACATTTGGCCCAAGAAAGAGAAGTCATTAAAAGCAGAATGGGTCCACTGCAATCATAACACAAAGGGCAGTCTTTCACTTCATACAAAGAAAACTAGCACAGATGGTGAATCAACATTTTGCAGGAAAATCCATGTGCTTCCACATTAATGAGACATGGGTTAGAAGAACACAGTATTATACACTGTCGTCATTATGTCAGAAGTGATTTGTTGTCCAAGCTTAGGTATCCAGATGGTACTAAAAATATTCCAAACTTTCTATAAGCACAAAGCTTTCACTATAATTTAAAAATGGTTTCAAAAAATGTACTGCTTTCTCTGAGTATTCCTAGTTCACTTTTAACTGCTGAACATGCCCTGTATTTTGCTTGCAGTGCTTTAACAAGGAGGATTTCTATGCACAAGAAAATCTCAAAAGGCAGAGTTGGGGAACAATAGCACAGGAGAGGGAAGCTGTGCAGAACCACCACATTATCAAAGTGTGGAGAAGATGGAACCAGTAAGCCATGAGCTACACAGTGTTTCCCTGGTGGATACACCAGCAAGGTCTTCAGAAAAGACCTGGACTCTGGAAGTCATGCCACCAAAGCAAAACTAGGGAACTAGGTGAGCCATGTTCATAGGGTTAAGAATAGCTTAAACTAAGAGCAGTGGCTGCTTCTGATTCAGATCAGGTTTAACCCCTTCCCCTCATGAATGCCTTTGTCCACATCGATGCCAAAGCAGTTGGACTTTATAAATAAGTCCCATTATTAACACACTTTTGTTTCTGGTAAGAGCCTCAAAATCTTCATAAAAGCTTGCAGTGAAATAATTGCTTTCTTTTCACTTCACCCTAGCAGACTCCCACAGATTTGACTGTTTTTTCTCTTCGAAGCAAATTGTGCAGCCTCTTTTAAAAGGCTCACCTTTAAAAAAGCAGCCTAGAAAATACCAGGCTAAATTTGACATGTTTTCCCCTATGTTTCAAAGTCAGGGAAGGTTTTTCTGGAAGATGATGACACCTTTTCTACTCAAGTAGATTGAAAATCTGCTGCAGAAAATAATGGGGGGGAGTGGAGGAAGGGGAAAGAAAGAAAAAAGAAAGGAATAAATTGCTGGGAAAGTATGGGGTGGCAGGATTCAGTCTTTAATCTGACAGGTGTATGTCAGCACTTCTTCATAAACATACCTATGAGGGATCTAATTATTTTCCTCTTTGCGTAGCCATAGGTTTGTATTGTTTTCTAATGATACCCCTTATTTTTAGGTTAGCTTCCTGCCACTCTCTTTGCCTGATGTCCAAAAGCCTAACAGGTTAACAAAGCAAGAAGAGCTGATGCCTTTCTTCATCAATGCATTTGCCCTTCTGAGTCTCTTGAGCAAATCTGTCTTGAAATTAAAAATCCTATCATCAACCATGCAACTGACAGTGTGGTCCAAAGAGAGATTTACAGACTGGTAACTAGGGAGCAGGCAGAAGAGGCGGCTGCTCAGCTCATGGATATAAATAGTAAAATCCTAGTCAACAGGATATTATTGTTCTTTGGGGTTCCCAAATAAGCCTTAAGCAATGGATCAGCTCCCACGCACATGCTGATCACAAGTCAGCGCCCGTGTGCAGTGGGAAGGTCCCACCCAGGTAAGACTCAAGGCTATTTCAGGAGTTACCAGGTCTTAACACTTCCCACTGGCAGGAAAGATTGAGAAAGTGGAGAGAAAGGGCTCAGCAAAGCACCTCTCATCTATTCGTTCCTTTACATAGTATTGACTTATCTCTAAGAATCATGACACTAAATAGCAATGCTTTCATCTGCTCATGCCATGAAACTAAGCCTACACGGAGATCACCAGACAAACACCAAAGAGCTTGAGAGACTGGGAAAAGAAAACAAAGAAGAAAAGGAGTCTTCCAGGAGCAGGTCAGAATGGCTTATTTATCAAGCTGTAAGTCCACAAGACACCCGCTGCAACTGGCTTCAAGTAAAGGCAGCTTACACTCTCAGGTATTACAGAGCTTCCATTCTAAACTGCATTTCAAGGTGAGGCAATTAATTGTCTCGTTCCTCTATGACCTTTGCAGAAAGGAAAAACAGAATCTGATTGCTCTCCTATTTCTTATTTTATTTCTGTTAACTCTCTGACTTCCTTCTCTTGCAGAACATATCCTTATAATCACCCAGGCCAGACAGACATCTTTAGGTAGATGCAGGATTAATGTGTCTCATCCATGCCCTAAACCAGCTCTCCCTTAGTTTTCCTCTCTACCCCACTGAGCTCTTTCAAATCTATTCACAAGGCAGACAGGGTTTCAGGACAGTGGACATAGTGCTGCTCTCTCTTAAAATAACATTTGGATGAGTCTGAGAACTGAACTGAAATGTATGATTTGACAGCAAGTTCAGCCTGGGATAAAATTTAATCTGATTCATTTATGCATGCAAATGCAAAGCTTTTATTAGCATACATTCCTCAAAGAAAACAAATTGTAATTCCTGGAGATGTTCATAATGAATTACCCTCTTCCAGCTTCTAGTAGCAAGTTTTCTCCCTTCCCCAGCTCCACTTTATTTCCTTTCTAGCAAAATAGACTCAAACCAAAGCAAACAAAACTCCTGGAACAAACTCAGTGAACTGAAAGCATAGGAAAAAGAGGTAAAGGGAGCTCAGCTGATTTAGATCTTGACTGAGGTAATTCCAAAGCACTTGGAGAAAAAGGTTTTACCTGAAGATGATAGACAGTAACTCATAAAGACACGAGACTTCAAAAAATACATCTTCACAAATAGGGATAAGTAGAAGAAAGCAGTTTGATTCCATTCCACATTTTGTTCTTCTTGCATTAAAAAAACCCAAAGCCAAGCCAAAATGAAATCTGACTGCACTCAGCCTTCATATTAACTGGTGTGCGCCAGAGAGAACATCTATAAGCACAAGCAGGCCCAGAAGGAAACCACCTGCCACCAAACATGGGAGCACCACATGCTGGGACAAAAGACGGGTTAGTAGCTTCATGAGAATTATCAAGTTGTAAAAGTTCATGATCGACAAGACAGCATAAACGTATTACAGTTCATGTGAATTGTTAGATGACATTGTTAGCTTTTGCCATCAGATGGTGAAGGAGAGAAAAAGTGTGAAGAGAGGAATCTGGTCAGATAGCTATAATGGTCACTTTTGAAAGAGAAGACCAAGGTTCAAGGCCTGTTCCACTAAAACTTCTCATGTTCACATACAGAGAAGTATGTCATTAGGCTGTCTGTATAACTTTGAAATAAATCCTCTGGCTTTCATGTGCCTTTGCTCCCCACTCCTAACATCTGGAGAAATACATCAAAACCATGAGACACTCAAATACTAAAGAAACAGAAATAAATCCCTGCTAGAATGTATTAAGAACGCATTTCAATTTTAGTCAAGACAAACACAAAACAATGGGAAAGAAAGCCTACACACATCAATATTATCTGAGTACTAGAACTCAAGCTCGGGCCCCTTCTGTAAAACCAGTCATGAAATGCTACTTGCACATCCAGAATAGCCTCATCTTTCTGTAAGGATGCAGTGTGCAAGAACATACATGTGCAGCAGGACCTGCAAGCCAAAATGCAGGGGGCTGCCTACGTCAATCTTTTTGTCATTAGGACATCAGGTTAGCACATCAAGCTGTGTTTTCCATGCAGCTCCTGAGAGGCAGCCTGTGTTTAGGCTCCAAAACTGATCATTAGTGTGATAAATGAAATGAGTGGAAACTTTGGCTCATAGAGCCCGAACGGCAGTAGCTCTGCCGTCAGTCACTTGTCTTAAATTTTGGTTCATTAGTGAAATGAGAATATAAGAGGTCAAGTGAACATTTGGTTCATAATTAAGTGCCTGAATGACAAAGCTGTCCACTGGCTTGCGTGACACAACATGGGGTCTCATCTGAGCTTGCTGTAGGCATCCAGGCCACCTCTACAACTGACTTTTCACCATCAGTCTCAGCATAAAAGTGAAGGACTCAATAGGCATGAAAAAAATTGAGGTCCTGTATGAAAAAAAATTGCTCTAGAGCCATCTGTGGGATAGGCAGTGACACAATGTTTAGACCTCTCCTAAAATTGAAGGAAGTCAAGGACTTGAAAGGTACCCAATATATGACCGGTTGAAACAAAATCTGGATATAACTTGCTGCATTAATTTGTTTCCAAACAGTCTTGACAGACAGATGGGTGTTGGCTTTCCAGACCTCACCAGATACATCTGAATCTCTCAGCACTTGAGGACGGCTGCTCTGGGTGATGTCTGGGAATGGACAGGAAGCATGAACTGCCCTTCTCCTGCAGACGTGGGCTACCATCACCAGGGTCACAACCGCTTCCTGACTTCAGAGTAGTCACACTGGTGTGGCCTCCAGGTTCTTAAATTAAAGTAAACTCATGATGAGTGATACTGTCAACTGCGGCATTACAGACAAAGGATTTTATAGTGTCCCTTAGCTGTATTAGCAACCAAAACATGGTGCTCCCTCTTGGTACACACAGGTTTTGAAGACCATTAAATCTCCTGTCTTCTTTGATCCTTCTGATAAACACACAATGTTCTAAAGTTTTGAAAGGCCAACATTGAATACATCAAAAAGGCCACCTACTTTCAAAAGAAGATATGCAGCTTAGCCAGAAAAAATTCATACTGCATCTTCTAACAGCCAAGGTTAATGTTGGTATTAACTTCAGGAAGAAGGCTGAGCAAAAGTTCATTTTAACCAACACTAGGTCCCTTAAAACCTTTTTTCATTACTGGGCAGAAATGGGAAAACTTACACAAGAGTCTCTATAACTTGAAATTACTCCTTGTCCTGTATTCAGGGAAATCTTCCCCAAAAAAAAACCACACAAAAAAATCCCTAAGAGTAACAGGAACTAAATGTGGCATTACTCATCAGGGCCAGGAAGTCCCCTACCCATGTGGAACTTGAGAACAAGAAAGGACCAAATGCTTCCCACCTACTCTGAACAGTAACTGCTGGAATTGCTCAGTATTCATACCAGTAATAGGCCTACCGAGTACCTTGTCCAAAAGGGAGAGTAAATGAGAATTTTGTCTCTGAAAGCTCATCTTCTCATTTGGGCAGGATTTTTATGATTCACCAATTTTAAGTATCCTATGAAGGTTCTGGCACAGTCCTTCCTGCGCTCTCACTGGGTTTCTGAGAACCATGCAGCTGGGATCAGGCACTCCGCTTCTCCGTGGCTCTTCCCTACTTGCCCACTTTTGTTTGCCTGATTATTCTCCCTAGGAAAACAGCCCAGACAGATTTATGTTTCCTTCCTTACATATATCCCAGACAATGAGTCTGAATTGGATATTTCATACTATGTTATTTATAAATACTATATCTTCATTAAATTATAACTGCAGGTCTTGTTTATCATGAACATCAGCAAGAGCCAAAAAGCTTCAATCACATGTTCAGACACAGTCATATGAAGGATCAGTTTTTAACAGTTATCTTCCCTGGCACAGTTTTCATTTGTCATGGTGCCAGGATTCTCTTGCCCTTCACATTTTTCACTGAGCCAAAAGAAGCATTGTCAGCCCTTGGTTGTGAACGACACTGACTGCATATGCAAAACACCTATTGACAGACATCAGGGGGCTCTTTGCAAAGACTAAACCAAAATAACAAAGTACTTCTGACCATTATTGCACAACAGGACAGCCCGCGCACACAACCAGTCCCTGGGCTTTGGCAGCACTTCAGAGTTTCAGCTGGAGTCCCTTGAAATGGACAGTTGAGGCTGTGATATGGCTTTCACAACATACGAATAACACGTGGACACCTGATCATCAAGGGGTTTATTGTACTGTTATTTGGATTTCTTTAAAAAAACATAGGTAAAACAGGCTAGAAAAATTAAAATGTAGCTTATCATAAGCACTTGAGAGTTATGAGGCACTAGCAAGATTAGTGCACATCAAAGAACTTTCAACAGGTTTCAGAAGTACTAATGAATGAATTATTCTGAGAGACAGGTCCAAAACAGTAAGACCTACCACGTTACCATTAACAGTGATGGTAAACTGGGTGGGGAGGGAAAAAATGCATGTAGGCAGTTTATTTGAAGTTCATTTTCTCCCCTGTAAATACCTTCTTTCTGATGAAACATACAAAATGCTTTCTTTGGACGGCTTTTTGTTAACCTGGAGACTGTAGCTGCTGAGCCCGCGGCGAACAAGAGCAAGCAACTTGAGAGAGTTTCAGTCCCTCTGAGGGACAATCCCAGGTGCAAGACTTAAATCTGAGTTTCCATGTAAGTCTGGCTAAAACATGGAGCACCTGCCCTGGAGGTCCCAGTATAAGAACAGAAGCATCATGGCATTCACCATGATGGCAGTCAATTAGATGATGATGGCATCAATTAGATGAGTCAATTAGACTCATTTCACAACCAGGTAACTACAAGATTATCCAACCCAACCCAAATGTGAAACACAAGACTGAGAAGTCCAGTTGCCCAATAAGCCATAAACCCACTCTTACAGACAAACAGAGAATTATTTACTGCCTTCAGACAAGATTTGGCCTTCTACTTAAAATCCCTGTGTACATGAAGACACTGGTGCTGCAATCTGATCTACCTGGGCCATTTCACAGGTAGAGCATCCCTGACTAGCAGGGCTCTGGATGGACTCAGGTGTATGGAGCATCACTGGTGCAAGCAAGGCAGCACCACAGCCTGCAGAACCTCCATTGCTTGTGTGTAAATCTGAACATGCCCCTGAACAGCCTTGTCTCCTGGTAATGGACACTGCAAGAGCAAAGGCTTCTTTGACCAGGACAAGAGGTAATGGCCTCAGGTTGCACCAGAGGAGGTTTAGATTGGATATTAGGAAGAAGTTTTTTACTGAAAGAGTGGTTAGACACTGGAACAGGCTGCCCAGGGAAGGTCACCATCCCTGCAGGTGTTCAAAAAATGGGTAGATGTGGCTCTTTGAGACATGGTCTAGTGGTTAGGGAGATGTTGGGCAAAGGTTGGACTAGATGATCCTAGAGGTCTTTTCCAACCTAAATGATTCTGTGATTCTATGACCAGGTTGGGACACTACAAAATGCACTCATCTCCAGGCTTAATTAGGACCGGATGAAGATCCAATGGGATACATATGTTAAAGACAACAAGAACTGGAATATAAATGTTTCTATTTGAAATTAATCCTGTGGTACATATTTAGTGAGCATTTATTCTGTAAACAAATAGACTTATACTACCAAAAGAGAAAAATTAAAAAATCTCCATAATGAGGCAAATCAACAATGTCCAGAAAGATCTCATTCCTGAGTACAAACAGTAAAAGATGCTAACATAAAAAGTATAAAAAACAGGGTAACTTGTTCATAGATTCACTGGGTCTGAATTACACCAATATATATCAGGAGTAACTTTCAAGATAGTACAGAATAAAATATGTTTTGATATATATCTGAATTAGTGGAAAATAATTAAACTAAGAATCCCTCAAAGTATTGCACTATCTCAACAAATCCGTATTAAAGGTGCCATTGAATTAAGTAATGGGCATTTTTTAACTGTTTTTGATAATAACTTTTCAGATTCAGTGGCATTTCTGGTTTTATAAAGAAATCTCCTCTGCTTGCAGGTTGCATGTCCCCAGGTATTCACTCTGTAGACACCCAAGCTATTGCTATTATGAGCCTCCCTGGAGGATGCCAATTTATACTTGTGTTTATGGCTATAAAGCCTTGAACTACAGCTAAAATGTAGCTCAGCTGTGTGCACAGAGATATGCAGCAATTATAATGAAGTAAAATCCATCCTGCAATCCTCCACCGACAGCCCCTATATTTAACTGGTTGGGGGGAGATAAAAATAGAATAGCAGGTGAAGAGACATGTAGAAAAAGACACTTATATCTTAAAAGGTGCTGTGATGCCCTTCACCACCCCAGTGCTGACACAGATGTGACTGCTTATCTGGTAATTTCTTCTCCCGAACTCATAATTTTAAGAATCTTTTTTGACTTCTACATGACAAGACGGATAACATTTGGCTCTTCCCCTTTAGACATATGCCCTTAACAATCATTCTGCAACAACAGTAAGTTTAAACAGCATAGGACATAAATAAATAATGTTTAAATGGACACTGACAAGCAAAAATGCCCAAGGTTGCTGCTTGTAGTCCAACAGAAAGCTGTCTTCAAAACAGAAAAAGGAAACCAAGTCATCCCTTTGTAATATTTTCAAAGTAAATCCTACACATACCTCAAGGTGCAAATGACACAACCTTGAAATTGTCTTTAGGAGAAAAAACATTGTTTGAATTTCTGTTCAAGGTGAGTGGACAAAAGTCAAAACAAGCAGGAGAAACCATGAGAAGTATATTCTACTTTTCAATCAGCCCTACTTTTAACACAGTGTTTTGAAGACTGTCATTTTTAAACTAATGACAGCCAACTTCAGGCAACTAAGATGGTCTATGTCACCAGCTATCCTAACACCGCAGTTGGTCAGTGCTTGAACAACAGCTCATCAAGGAAACACAAGAGAAGGTGATGTTGGCAAGTGACAGTAGACCAACCACATGCCTCAAGTCAGTTCCATGTTTGGATGCCAAACACAGTCCTTCTTATGATAAAGTGTTAATACACAGGTGTAAAAGTTCAACTGACTGCAGAGCTTCTGGGCATGATGTGAATTTGGTGTAATTTCACCCATACAATGGGACAGAGAGCCTAGACTTCTAATTTGTTAGAGAAATTAGGCACTGACTTTGTTAAAACTACATGCTGAAACATGCAATTTGTACTTTGACTTACCTCTCACTGCTCCTTTATTTCACTGCCAGGGTTTCCTACATCTGGAGCAGGTGAGTCTTCCTTTCATTGCTGACAAATACTGTCCAGGTATGAGAGTGTCCTTACAAAGACCATCTCCACCAGAAGACTTACGTTTCCAGCATTATCTTTGGTTTCTTACACCTGGATCTGAATCTTTATTTCTGGGGTTTGCATGTATAAGTCTCAGGCCTAGTTAACTTCACTTTTACATAGAATAGGATCACATTGTGGTTCTACTGGGCTTTGTCTAAGGCTCTCTAGGCAATTTAATCTCTTTAAATGTCACCCTAATCTACAAAGAGCTCCAGTGAAATGAACATGTCTACAGGCAGAATGAAATCCTGCTGAATGTGGCGACCAGTTATGGAAGAGTTAAAGTGATGAACAGTTACAGCACCTGACTTTTGTCAAGATGAACGGATGCCTTAAAGAATATTTCCTTCTATTTGTAAAATTTCCACGTGCTTGAAAGGCATGTCAAACTATAGCAAACAGGTTAAATGCTGCTGTATCTTGTAATTTAAAAAAAGGATTACTATCTGTATGTAAAGTGCCAAAATCATATGAATTATGCTTCATACATAAATGGATAAACAAAAATACAGAGAGAAACATTTTCAAGACTGACTATAGCACCTGCCTTTGGCTGTCAATCAGAGATGCCTAAAACCCTCAAAGTAAAGGTATGTAGATAATCTCACTGCCAGAGTTAACTTTTATGAGTTAGGCATTCATATTACCTCTTAGGACATAGGCTTCGGGACCTGTTACCTCAAAGGAAGCTGAGGTTCCTATCAGTGACAACTATAGCTGCCACTGTCCAAAGCTTATAAAATTTAGATTTTAAGGATCCAAATGGGAAGACAAGCAAAATCAGAGATTGCTGGGAGTTTACGATTAAGTGATTCACTCACAGGTGCAAACTCGGGCAAGGACAGGGAACCAGTGGGGCTGGTATTGTTCAGTTTATTTCTTCCAGCCTGTCACCACTTCATTTTTTTGGCATTATTTCTAATAATACTATGATATAATCCTGCATAGCCCTCCAAATATGTTTGAAGGCCATGCAATCCTCAGCAGAGCAAGCCTAAGACTCAGGAAAGAATTTAAATCTACTGTAATCAAGGAATAAACATCTATGGCTTTCTTTGGGTTCTAGATCTAACCCTGAGTGAGCAGCAAAATGACAAGTAGCAGGGCTTTGGGCTCCTTGTCTAGTCCTCTGACAGAAGAATGGTAGAGTTCTACCATCCCAGCCCATACACTATATTATAAATATGCAAAATGACCATTCAACCCGTAATTATTTTTAAATGGTGGTAACAGCACTTATTTGCCAGAGATGGACAAAACATCCGACTGCACAAGTATCATCTCCACATATTTCATTCCAAGGAATGTAAGGAAAGATATGAACTACTAAATATACATTCAGACTATTGCAAAGCACAGGACCAAAATATCATCTAAAAGAGAAGAATTCCTGCTGAGGATGTTGCCTCTTTCTAGTGAGTGCAATTCACCACATAAGAGAGTGTATTTTTGACGATCCTAAATCAAGCTTCCAGTAGGGAAGATTTTAAAATATTCTTGTGTTGTAACAAAATGTTCCCGCTGGTGTTATAATGAAAGAAAGAAAGAAAGAGAAAAAACCCATCTCCTGGCAAGAAATTAATTATTGAGCATTCCACTGCTTGATGATGTGCTCCTACATTCTGCACAGGCTTTCCATTTTTCTCTTTCAGTATGTGGAGAAATTCACTGTGAAGAATATACGAACTGAACAAAGAGCACAAGAATATGAGTTTACTAACTGCATTTAGAAATTGGAGTGAGGAGCTTAACTAGTTTGTGCATCACCACACCTGGCACTTATTCCTTCTTTACATTCCCCTCTCCTCTTCTCCATCAGATTGTCACTTTTGCTTCTGTTCTCTGAAATTACCTCTGTCAAGAATGGAAGCAGTGCGCCTGGCTTTTAGCATCACTTACCTGCGACAGCTTTGTACTGTCACTTGCTTCACTGAAAAAATAAACTGGAAAATCTCAAATCACGATGGAAAGGAAAAATAAAAGCCCATCATCATATGCTCATGTTGAAATATCCAGACCTAGTTCCATTTTTAAAACCATGCTTTTTTGCCTTGATGTCCAGTCCATTTAGTAAATTTCACCCCTGGCTGTCAGTTTTAGTCTCCCTGTGAAAAAGCTGAAAACCTCATGCCTGCCATAATTTCACCCATCAGTTACACGACAGAGTATATACTTCCTGAGTCTACTTACATGTACCTAGAATAACTCCTGAATTCGATGGGATCATACCACTGCAAAAGCACCCCCATGAAAGCAGACACTTCCCAGTAACAGCTACCCCAGATCCTTCCTGGATGTGGAACTACCAAACTAGAGAGGGAAGATCCAACAGACTGAAACAGCATATGCCATCTTCAAATAGTATTTTACGTCAGTAGTGCTCTATAGCTTAGCTAAGACATAACGAAGAACTTTTCAAGAAAAATTAATAATTTTAGCTTTTAAAACAGGAAGCAGAAAGGGTATGGAAAACAGCTACAGCATATGGCTGCACGATGCCTGCAGAAACATTAATACCCGTGGTACCATTTCTCACAGTCATCACCACTTGGGATCATCTCCTTAGGCTCTTCTATCAGCTGCTGGGGAGGATGGCTTGGACACCGCATGACAGTAATGCTTCTGTCTGCCTTTCAGACTTGAAAGACCTCGTATTTGGCTGGCTCCGTTCATCAGCAGAAAAAGCCTCCATCTCTGCACGCAGACATGCCAGTATTTTCATGTGTTGTTCATATCTGCAAATATTTCGCTGCTGCCTCCTATCCTTCCCTTACAACACACTCCCTCTTGGGTCTATATTTGTACCATGGGGTCCCCAGAGACCAGGAAACACCCTCACATATGTAAACCATCCCACTGAAAGAGAACATTCTGGAATAAGACAAACCTTCAGCTTCATAGAACCTACCCTAAACAATAGGTGGTCTTGCAAGAAAGCGCTGCAGAAGCAGGAGATGCAGCAGCAGATGGGGACCTTCACCACCTGAGGTCCTTCATGTGGCCCTGAGCAGCAGGGCCCTGCAGGAGCTCTGCTGGTGCTGCTGGAAACTCTGCATCATCCTCAGCTAGCTTTTCAGCCTAGACTCGCGACGTTCTAGCACATCAAAACTGTTAGTGATTCGGCAACTGATAGACAATGATACTAGCAGTGATTCAGATCACATTGTTTTGAGTGGAGAGAATGAAGTTTTAAATATAAAGCAGGAGCAAGTTTAATGACTACATATGAACACAGAGCATATGCTGCCATTTTACAAGAAATGATGCTAAAGAGAAGTGCCATGCTTTGCCACTGAGCTCCTGAGTGACAAAAATCACACTCTCCCGAGTATCAGACTCACCATCTGTAAAATGTTTTTCATCTCTAGAAGATAATGTGAGAACTATGTGTTACAAATCATAGGTACTGTAAGTGGTAGATATTATCACTTGCTTTGGTGCAGCACCTTAGAAGAAATGCCTCTTCTCCCCTCTAATAGTCCACATGGGGCATAAAACTTGTTAAAACACTATTTAGTAGTACCAGCAAGATGACAACCAAATTTCCTCTTGATAAGAAGGGAATAGGAGGGTTTTTTCATGAACATAATGTTATTCACAGGAATTTGGTCTGTAGGATGATACTCTCCTATACGACTATAGGAATTCTAGAGAAGGCTGAGTGCATCTGCATAAATGCATTTTAGGTTCCAGAAAGGGAAAGGAGTTTAACTCCTTCTTAGACAAATGACTGAGAGGCAAAGCCAAAAACATGGCTTTTTAAAAAAGATTTCTTTTCTCTTCCTTCTCAAAAAAATGCCCATAAATTAACGATTAAACCTGGTAATCAATACAGTTTTGAGTGAGAAGACATCAGAGGCAGGCCATCCATGCTAACATACAGAATCAAAAGAGACAGAGCCAGGAGTCAGAAATGTTGAATTACACTGTAATGAGAGGCTGCCGAAACCCAAGGGGAATTCAACCTGGAACTGACAGCCCTGGCTGAACTCAAAATCTGAATTTCAGAGGTTATGATGATGCAGGTCGAAATGTTGTGGATTGATCCCATCAGCAGTTAACTGCATTAATACAACATCACAGCTGAAAGAATGGCTAATTTGGGTCTCTCTTCTGATAAATTATACATCTTCTATAATCAAGCCAAACCAAAACTAATTTCCAGCAACTGCTCTGCCTCTGCCAGTAGACAGTACTTTAATATCATTATGCATAAACAGGAAGAGATAATGACCTATAATTCAAGTCTATTATTTTCATGGAACACGCAGATACATTGCAGTATAATGTGAGCTGTTGATTCAGATTGGTACATTACATTAAACAAATTGTTCTCCCATAAACCACTGCTGCTTTCTCTTCTTTCATTGATTCTTGCCATTCTCGCCAATCATGAAGTGTTGGCCGATGAGGGGCAAATATAACTCTGGAGGAACTACTACACTGATACCAAACTACGTTCAAACCTAGGTATTTGGATCCTTTCCGCCAGCACAGCCTGTGGCAGAACAGGAGAGCACCTCGCAGATTATTTATCTGAAAGCTCTGCCCATGTTTATTCAACAGCAGCTTATGAGAAGATGCACTAGATTGAGTGCTCAGCCATCGGCTTCCCTTCAGACTGCGCGGATACGGACCGAGACCCGTATCTTGGCTGTGGCCAAGAACCTCCGAACCTCGAGGCCGGAGTGGCAGGACGGGCTCTGTGCCCCCGGCTTGCGGGGGGCCTTTGCCAGGCTCCATGGGGACCAAAAGGCCAAGCTCCCGTTACCGGGGGAGGCAGGGTGAGCCCCGACACCGCTCGCTCTGCACCGCCCAGCCGGCGGGGTCCCCCCGAGGGGAGAGAGGTGAGCCGGAGCCCGCAGCCCTCTCCCCGACGGCCGTCCGAGGGAGGCCGTGGGCGCCAGTGCCCCCGGGGCCGCTCCCGGGACGTGCCACCCCTCGGCCGCCG
>VZZY01011572.1:130896-232882 GCA_013400335.1 Eurystomus gularis
CCGCGTTTCTCGCGGAGGCGGCAGCGGGGCTGCAAACAGCACCGAGCTCTTGCCGCGCCCGGGGACGGGAGAAGTGTCGTCCCCCGGAGTAAATGTCACTCTGCCACGGCAGGAGTGGAAGAGGGAAGCGTGAACGGCGGAGGAGTTTTCCTCCTGGAGACGAAGTGGGTGCCACTACCAATTGAAAGCGGCAGTGCGCCGTTTGCAAGCTCATGCAGCCCGCTCCTGCAGCCCGCTCCTGCTAGGCTCTTTAGGCTGCCAGATTTCCTTTGTGGCGAATTTTCACGTGGAATATCTTCATTTACACCGTTTGTCATCAAAATTGGGCAGTAGTTTTTATCAAGGCTCTTCGGTATCGCAAAGATCTGTGCTCTAGAAACCTGGCGAGCAGCATGAGCATTTCCTTCACAGGCAGGGCATTTCATTAGAGTGTACCACTATTTGTGCCTCTGTGCCTGGTTTCTTTACAAACCATGAAGAGTGTATAATGTAAACAGCAAACTTTGACAGAACCCAGTCAGACTCGTATAGCATCGTTAGTTAGACTAGCAAAACACGCAGGCTGAGATCTACAAAGTTAAACAAACTGGGATCTAGAGATTGTGGTTCTTTCAAGTGGGAAGTGTTCGTGTGATCCCAGGTGAACGCTTACTCCACACAACCAGTTGTCTCACCCAGCTCAGGAATGCAGTGCTTTTCCTGCAGCCCGCTCCCGTCATTTCTCTATTACAACTCAAAATCAGATGGAGATGGTGAGAAGCCAAAGTCATCCATAAAGTATCTAGCAGGTGAAATATTCATCACCACTATAACACACATCAGTCAACTATCCCAAAATCCGATCTCCAAGAGTCTGGGGTGCTCTGCAGCTGTTTACATCTCAAGGCTTAAAGGTTGTGCACAAATCTAAGGACAGAAGAATGTCATACTGAACAGGTTGCAAGGAGCAGAAGAAACAGCTTGTGGAAAGGAAAATGCATCTGAACACAGCAAGATTTCCACAAATGACAACATCGGGCTTTGACTTCATTTTACGCTGGAAGGATCTGTTTTTTTCCGGGAGTTGTCCCTGTGGTCTGAATGCATCAGTACCACGTTTAGAGGTGGAGCTGGAAACTGAGCCGGTGTGGCTGTGGGAACAGCAGGTGAATGACTTCACAGCATTGGTGAAATACGGTCTGCAAGGTCCCTAGTCCACGCTGCTGCTTGAAGTAGGACTACTACCAGTGCCAGATCGGGGCAGCTGAAGCTTTGTCTCATTATGTTGTGGGCACCCTCCAGGAGCTGGGGTTTCATGAGCTCTCTAGAGAGCCTGTACCAGTCTGCACTGGTCTGTTCGCGAGACCTCCCTGTGGCTGCTTGCTGCAGTCAGTATGCCAGCTGGAGAAAGGGAGTTGGTAAGAGACAGAGGTAAATGAAGGAGGAGAAGTGGACCAGTCTGCAGCCTTCAGCAGCAGAGTCATAGAATTGTTTAGGTTGGTCCAACCGTAAACCTAACACTGCCAAGTCCACACTAAACGATGTCCCTAAGCACCACGTCTATGCTTCTTTTAAATACCTCCAGGGATGGTGACTCAACCACTTCACTGGGCAGCCTGTTCCACTGCTTATCAACCCTTTTAGTGAAGAAGTTTTTTCTAGTATCCAACCTTAACCTCCCCTGGCGCAACTTGAGGCCATTTCCTCTTGTCCTGTCACTTGTTACTTGGGAGAAGAGACAGACCCTCACCTCACTATAGCCTCCTTTCAGGTAGTTGAGAGCAATAAGGTCTTCTCTGAACCTCCTTTTCTCAAGGCTAAACAAGCCCAGTTCCCTCAGCCACTCCTTGTAAGACTTACTATTTTCTATACACTGCACCATCTTTGTGGCTCCTCTTTGGACACGCTCCAGCACAGTATTTCAGGTGTGGCCTCACCACGGGGTGACAATCACTGCACTAGTCCTGCTGGCCACACTATTTCTGATACAGAAGGTGGACACTGAGGTGTAGCAGAAGGAGCAAAGGTCAGAGGAAGCAATCCAGTAACTCACCCCACCTGACGTGTGATGTTACACCTGTGATTTTTTGCTCTCTGCACGTTTTTCTGGGGCTAATTTCTGCCTTCACTCTGCTCCCCACCCTTGTGTGAGAGCTGCCCAGCTCCACTATCAGAGCAGCTGCGGTGTCTCTGACATCTCCAGGCCTGCCAGGTAGCTGCATTTGACCTGCACATTCTGGGTCTCAGGATCAGGTTTGCTTTAAGGTGTTGTAAACGATTAACGTTGTGGGTGTGGGGAAGTTAAAACTTCCGCCTGGGGAGAGGGGAAAGGCACTAAACCTTTCTTACCGTGGAAAACATCTGCTGTATGCAGCCCCATTGCTTTGAAGGCAAAATGGGGCTAGTGTGGTGAGTCAGGCAGGACCTCAACCTTGGCCTGGGGTCCAGGCCCATCTGGCAGGTTTGGCAGCTCCAGTTTCTAGCCCAGCGCGTCAATATAAGCTGCATCAGCCTCCTCTTACACTAATATGCTGGGCCACGAGCTACTGTGAATGAAAACTCTGGTCCAGTTTCACTTAGCCAGTGCACAGCTCTGTCCAGGGAAACAGCAGCCATGCTGCCTCTGTTTGTCCATCCAAGACTTTCAGATAGCATTTTAGCACCTTCCCCAAACCAATTTTGTGGCTAGCAGAAGCCCTCATAGATAGAACCTCCTCTGAGATGGTTGTAAAAAACATTGCAATATGTGCAGAACTGAGTGCTCCAAAACTAGAAGCTAAGCCTCTACAAGTTGTAAGGACAATAAAAAAATTTGAGATCAAAAGGGGCATAGTTTATAAACATTTTTCTTTAAGTTTTTACGTTCTTCCTGCAACCATGGGGTCTATGAATCACCTCAGGAAGAGAGTACGAAACCTGAGATTCTCATATAAAGCCAGAACTCTGAACATTAGGTTACTTGTCATAAAATCTGTAAATGCTTGTGGGAAATTATCTGTGAAAATGCTGTATGCCTTCTAAGAAGTAACTGATTATATACAGTGAGAAGTAAAGAACTTCTCTTAAACAAAAAGTGATTTCAGATTTTATTATTAAGGTTCACTTGCCTTTTGATGTTTAAGGACAATTCTATAACTGAAAAAGCAGGTTACATTTAATTAAGTCCCTTGGCTCAGACTTGTTACTCAGGGCAACACTGTAAACACTTGGCAGAGACTCTGAACTATAATAACAGGTTTATTAAAAAAAGATTTTGGTCACATATGAGAAGGCACAGACTCTAATAGGAAGTTCATGGGGAACTTACCACTGTTCTATGTCACCTTCATCTTTCTTCTTTTTAGTATATATAGAATAAAGATGCTAAAAAAGCTTTTAGTTTACCATCCTTTGCATATCTTACCTGTGAGTGATTTAATGAGTTGGATTCTCAGTTTGAGAAGACAATTTATACGTGAAGGTTGTCTGATCAATGATCTGCAAAAAAACCTTCAAATTCTACGTCTAGGTTTTTTGCCAGTCAAGATGGAAGGTGCTTTGTGGCTTCTGCTAAAATGGCAAGGGAAGGTGTCTGACACAAAGGAAGCTATTTATGGAATTACGGAAGATATTTATGCTTATGTAGTTAAATTGCTTTGGCTTTATAAACAGAGTTCCCCATATGAACAAATCATTCCAGGAATGGATTATTTTCTGGCTTTGTTTAAACCAGTTCCAGACCAACAGTAACCAGAAAAAGATGTTGTCTATCTTGCAATAGGTACATCCATGTGAAGGCATCGTGTATATTCACCCCAAACCTCACAGAAGCGTAATTTCTTATGCAGACCTACTAGTGTAGCCCATGAGTCTTTACACACTCTTCTGACTCCTTAAAAAGGAGATACAGAGAAGGTGAGGATCTTGTTCAGTTTTTAATGTGTTTAGTTTTTCTGAAGTCTTCCTGGAAGAGGATTGAAAACAAAGGTTTTCTTACCCTATAGCTGAATGAGGAAAAGGGAGGAATGAATAGTTAAGCACAGATTTCATTTCTATTACCCTGTCCGACAGCAGCCACCCCTTCGTCTGGCTCCTCTGCCCACACACATGTAAACAATGGGAGGGGTACCATGTAAAATAGACTTTCAAAGCAAAACACAGGAAAAGTAAGGAGAAAAAAGACAGTCTAATTTAACCAAGCAAACAGAAGACACTCAGGAAAAGGTGCAAAATGAATTAGAGGTATTGTAATAAGAGGAGTAAGCAACTGGAGGAAATAAGACCATACACAAAAAAATAAATAAGCTAGGAAATATAAGTACTTTATGACTTTTTCTTTAAAGGCAAGGGATAGTACACTAAAATGTGTGTTCTACGTCTCCAGCTAAAACTCAATAAGAAGCTATGAATTAATTGATAAATTGATATAATCAATATAATAAATGCCAGGAATACTGTGCCCCACTAAAGCAGTATTCACCTTGGTTCCTTTCAGATGCTAGCAGAGGAAGAGGTGTGGTGACTGTTGGCCCTTAATGTACCACTGAGCTTATATTCAAACTCTGGATGTTGACCTATCTCCCTTCTGCTCTGTTGTGTCTCCTCCTTCATTGGCTCCCAGAAATCCACCACATAGGCCATACTTGTGAGTCACACTGATTCATGTCACCTGTTGCCACATAATGGCAATAGATGATATTGCAGTCTATTGCCACAGTTTATTGCCATTATGTGGCAATAGACTATGGGACTTGCTCTAAGGTCTGTATGTGCTGTAAGTAATTTCACCACACAGTCTCCAAAAAAATGCCAGGAGTTACAGTGGCTTTTAACCTGGAAATGTTCAGCTGAATTTGTCTTATTTGCTTGCTACCAAGGTGAAGTTTGTACCAGCAGTAGTAAAACGCACTTTCCAGTGAGCAGTGGTACTTTCGAGACTGGGTCTTTTAAGGCTATGATGTCGCATTAGGGAGAGCTTCCATGTGTGAGAGCTGTACAGGTGAGGTCCTTGTGATTCTTCACCAGGACAGCTGGTGTGGTGGGAGCAGGGTTGTGTGGGTCACTCCCAGCCCTTCCTCTGTTGATTTTTCATTTGCTGTGGTGAGCGTGGTTTATTTTACAGTGTGATTTATTGAGAACATGCTTGCTTTATATGACAGAGGCTATGGGAAGGGTCCTTCCCAGGCCTACAGGCTGGCTTTTTTAGATGCAGTCTAGTTTTCTGATGTTTGTTCATGCAGTTTGAAGGTTGGAAGAAAAAGAGGGTAGTTATGTAAAACTCATTTGAATATTATGTACTTGTGGAGCTGATTTGTTTCTGTTGCCATGGGTCTTTCATTCAAAATCTCCCCCTTTATGAGGGCAAAACCATTCCTTGGTTCACAGTAAACACTCCATCTAGTTTTACTCCAGCTAGTTTTTGGAAACTTGTGTTATTTTTCCCTTTTTCCCCCTTCCTATTTTTTCTCTGTGTCTGATGGATGCAGGGTGCAGTTGGTCTCATCCATGTGACAGTATTGTGTAATTCTTCTCCTTTGAGCCTGACTTATTCTCAGTCGTGTGTGACCAAGTGAATTCAGAACCTTCAGATTCCCTTCTGTACGCTCCAGCACATTATGAAGATTTGTTGCCCCAGTAGATGCTGAACAAAGGTTGCAATGTGTAACAGTAAGAGGACCATTTTTCTGGGTACAGATGTTGTGTAGCACCCTAAAGGCCAGGAAAAAGACCCATGAAGTGAGGCTTTCATCTTGAGAGCACCTGAGTGTCTCCTAGGAGTTTCCAACTTTTCCCAAAACAACCTGCTCCCATAATGTGATTCATCCTATCTGATCTCAGAGCAAAGGCAGAGATGCCAGCGTGGTGCAAGCAGCAGCTTAAAAAATAACTGAAGAAATGGAGGAGCCTGTACCATGTAGGGTCTTACTTCAGGGAAGGAGAGAGGGACAACTGAGCAGTGATTTGGTATAGTGGATATTTCTGTAGATGATGGTGCGTGATGGTAAGATCCTGTAGAGTGATATAAGCTGGTGAAGTTGTTCAGAAAGAAGCAATCCAACCATGCTGAACGTTGCTCAGGGCAGGCCAACTCACTCTGCTGCACAACGTTCAGCTTCAGGTGACCCTGGCTAGCAAGGTTACCTCCTTCTGCCAGAATTACCTCGATAAGAGAAATTTTGAGTACTTTCACTGTATACACAACAGATGCAAGTCAAAGCCTCTGCAATAATATTCACTAGGAAAAACTATTTCTAGACATAACTACAAATATTTAACACAGTGCAAATTATAAATCAGCTTCTCTAACACCAACCAGAAGTGAGTGTTTCAAGTAGAAAATGGAGATTGCATGGTCTGTTTTTCTCCCCATGAATGGTAGGACTGGAAGCAGGGCAGCAGGTAGTTATTACAATGTTTAAGCACTGCAGTTGCGGATGCTATAAAAAGAATGATAACATTGCTGCTTTTATATGCAGCTTTTCATCTGCAGATCTCAAATCTCTTGTATATTGCAATTTTCTTTAATTTCCTGGCTTACCTTGCCTGAAATGAAATCTAGAAGCCCTGAAATAATATTTTATATTTTAGAAAACAACCTGCATATTTTTGCAATAAAATATTTGTGGAAGAATTAATTATGTGTGATCTATGCGGTATACTTCATCATAATAACAAAATGAATTTGTTTCTTAGAAGCAAGCAAGCAAGAAGTCTCGTTTTGAACTGCTTGACTTCTTTCACAGCACTGGAGACGTCAAGTATTCTCCAAATGCCACATTCAGCTAAACTGCAGCTCCTTTCAGAAGTAATTCAACCTCTCTCCTATTTGTTTGTTCCTATTTGAAGAAGCAGTTTCAATTTTACATCCAATGTCAAGTCAGCTTGACTGTAAAAGAAATGTGAAGAGAGATTCCTTCCTTGGCCTTCCCAAACAACATTTGCTTTGCAAATAACAGAAATATACAAATGTTTGAAATGGAGGGGGGTGGGGGTTACCCATAGCTGATAAATAAGCTGATCATTTTTTGAGGTAAAAAGTGGATGACTCTGATGCATAACCTGCCAGGCAGAGGCTTTTGCAGTATGAGATGCACTAATGGTTCCAAGCTCTTTTGGAGCAGGCATTTTCAAACCTTACTTGTATTTCATTGAATATTTAATGTCACAGTTCTGCCAGAAGCCTCCGAAAATAGGAAGAATGAAAACCCAGCAGTGATTCCTTAGCAGAAGGAGGTTGATGATTTTGAAAGTTTCTCTTTATCATGTTTCAAAATGTGACCTTGAGGAGCACTACCAATGTCAGACACGACCTTGTGGTCACTGTAGGTGGCAGTTTAGAGGACATGGTTGGTGGTACTTCACCTGAACACAGTTAACTGCAAGTACTTCCCAGGATTTGTCAACCTCTAACCGATATGACATTAAAGACTAATCACTTTAATAGTCATGTGAGACAACAAACAGTGGAGCCTTTGCTTAAGCAAATTTTGATGGGACACTTTGATGTCCCTGCTTTGCTAGGGTCAGCAAGGCCTTCAGTGTTGAGATGGAGAGCAGCACCCTGTAAGAACATGTTTCTAGTGAGAGGTGGCTGCCTGCTTCCTATCACTGTGTGTTTGGTAAGGGAGGATGAGAGTAGATGAGAATAATGCTCTGGATTTCAAACACATCCTTTAAACAGAAAACTCTGGGAAGGAAGCAAACAGTGGTATTTGCAGGGTGTGTGTCACCAAAAAAAAAACTTGCAGTGCTCAGTTTGTAGGTATGTGTGTGTGCATGGGCAGCAAAATGTAGGCTGAACTGATAACTTGCCAATGGTTCAGTATGGGGATTTCATTAAAGTTGCCTCTCCCCAGGTCCAGCCTCCCCCTGCATCACCCAGTCATGCCTGGATCATGGAGATGAGTGTTGAGTGGCTAATAAATAATTGGATTTGTAGGTATTCATGCATTGTTTTCCCTGATTTAATAACTTATTTGCAAAAAGAACAGTTAAGGAGGAGACAAGAGTATCAGGCATAATCACTTGGCAAATATTTTTAAGTCAACTTTGATGGAAATGTATGTACTTTGCTTCTGAGAAAGGCTCAGTAATACACCCATTTATGTTATAACTCCCTTGACTTGAATTGGCAGATGATAACAAGTACAAAATTCAACTGGCATAATTTGAAAAGAAAGTTTGGAGATGGAAAATGTTCTGTAATTCTCCCCTTAGAAGAATTGGTAAAAAAAAAAAAAAGACATGTAGTGTAATCTCCTACCTGCCAAAACCAACACAGCAGTGAGTGATGGGTTTGAATGGAAGTCCCAACAGCAATAACTGTTTCCAAGACTGTAGAACTGCCAGTGTAAAAATATTCCAAATCTCCTAGCTTTGGTACAATCTGGTAAGGGTGCCCAGTTGCCCACAGCTTGAACAATCAAGGATTTTCTTTGTTATATCTCATGTGTTTTTATACAAGTCACTGGCTTATCCCATGTGATTCAAACTAACTTTTATGGGAGCTCTCCTGGATTCCAAGATGAAGTGAAAGTGTGACCGCATGCCATCCTACTGGAAAGCTTTGCCTTTTATATTCGGTGGTTTTTACTGGCTTTTAAACATCTTGTTGCATTTGATTAAAAAAATATGTATCTGTATATTTTTAAAAATTGATTTAAAAATATATATCTGTCCAGGAGCTCTTTCTTTTGATGATTGATGAACTATCATTAAAGTCTTTTACAAAGAGACAAAAGTGCTCGGCTTTTCACTCATATAGTTAATTTTCTTCTTGAGAAGAAAACACCAGGCATCAAGGGATTTTTGAATGTGCTGGGGATGAGAAAGACAAAACCCAATGGCCAGAAGCTGAAGCCAAGATGAATCCAAATGAGGAGATTTTAATAGTGAGTCAGTCATCCAGAGAAATGTTGATGTGCCAACTCGTACTGTCTTCAGAGAGAGAGCATGCCTTTCTCGAACCTGTGCCATACTCAAACACAGTACAGTTTATTCAAAAGTGGGTTAATTGTGCGAAGTGTAATGGCTTGTAATATAAAAGCCAGATCAGAGGATCTGTCTAATGGACCTTTGCCTTTGGTTTCACAAGGCTTATCTTGAAAGGGTATTCTTTTTCTTTTCATTTCTCCAGCTCTTACACAGACTAGGTCAAAAAGTTTTAATTCCATTCCTTACAGATTTCTACCTTGGAAAATCAAGCCATTGAGTAAAGCAAAAGTAGTAACAGCGCTGTGAAGTGATAACAGTTTGCAGTTAGAGCTCAGCCAGTGGGAACTAATTCAGTTCTTCATAAAGCTAAAAGCTGCAGTCAGGTGGCATGTTTTCGTCACTATCAAACAGATTGTGATTAGATCCATTGACAAAGGTGAATGGTTTGATAGTCATAATTTAATCCTCTGCTATCAATTCAGAAAGACAGTGCCTAAAACACACAGTCCATTTTTTGCGAGTTTATCCTGCATTTATAGACAAAAACATCTCCACAGCATTCGAAAACATGTGTTGCTAGATATTTGTTATAGCTCAGTTCATACCTGTGTACGCATGTAGCCTGTATGGCCTCCCTGCCACAGGTGTGTATAAAATTATCTATGTATGTAGTTATGCATATACATATATATGGAATCAATGAATCTAGGAGTAAACAGAAGAGTGGTGTTGGTGGAACTCAAACATGTGAACACATCTGTGTTCATTCAGGACTATCTCTACCAGTCATACCCATCTGTGCACAAGGAGCCACTGCCTCATGCTCCTCTCATGCAACTTTATGAAGACTCATTGCCACATCTTTAACGCAGGCTCCGGGGTGGCAGTGGACTTCCCTAAGGAGTGGGTCTAGTCTGCATATCGGGCCTTCTGTTCCCTTTGTAAGGGAGTCACCTATGAGAATGACCCGTCTTTTTTTCTCTGTAGAAGTGGTTTTGGTGCTGAGTGTAGGCCAACTTAACCTAGGCAGCACTTTTAAGATGACAAACCATCATCTTAACCTAAGGCCATCAGTGCAGAGAAATGATGTGACCTCCTCAGATTGTGGAAGGAGTTGCAAACCCAGCACCAGAAATCCTCACTGGTTTCTTCTCACTGCCGTTGCAAATGATATTTGCTTAAAAATCCATTTTCCCGCCAGGAAGAGAATTTGGGTGGGGAGGGGTGAAGTATGCTTTTGGCTTCAGCAGTAGTGGAAGAAACCTAAGAAAACATACTTCAGTTGTATCCTAAAGGTGAAAGGGCCAAAGTGGAGGGGAAGAGAAAGTAAAAGGTAAGTTGTGCTTATTGTTTTGAGAAATCTCATTATTTCTGAGCTGATTTCAACAATGTTTGAGCAGCTGCAAGTGCAGTTATGCTCTGCCTTTCCTGCACAGCTGAACAGATGATATATCAGTTTTAGGCCGGTTCTTAGCTGATAGGGAAAGGATTACAATCTGTTAAACAGCACCCTTCCCACTGACAAGTAGACGTCATTTCTGAAGGAAAAATACTGAGTACACAGCTAATTTCCTGAGACTGAAGGAGACAGGCCTGCAGCCATCAGTTATATTTAGGAGCACCATGTCATGTGTGCGGATTACACCCCACAGAAGTGGCCTCAACTGCACAACCACAACCAGTGTCAGGTCTCACCTAATGCGTTTTATGTACTGTAAAAACCACAGCTTTATTCCCACCCTGGTCCTCAACTTCTGACAGCTCCATCTTTCTCAGAGAGCTGGAGTAGCAGCACACAATGCACAATATAACACTCTCTTGCTGTTTCTTCCCACAAACCAGCCATTGAGCGCTGGTCAGGAGTTATTAGCACTCAGTTCAAACACAATGCAAATTCTATGAGAATTCATTGTTTTTATAAAGATCACATGCCATTTGTTGCCAAGCAGCCTACTCAAATATTTAAAGCCTGCCCTTTTCTTGACATAATTTTAAAAAAAACAAAACCCAAAACAAAAACCCAAAACAAAAATAACAAGAGCTATTTACTTTGTGCCATAGAGACTGAGAGGGAATTAACCTCTTCCTGCACAGGTCCCAGACACTGGGATGATGGAATTATTAGCACGTGCATGCATTCCACGGGGATGATGCTGGAGAGGACTTGGCTGGGAGGCTGGCTATGTATTTATTAGATTGGTTTTAGATTGTCATACATTTTGCCAATTCCACATGGGTCTTCCCAATTCCCCCTCTTCTTGAGAGGTAACATTTTCTGGCTAACTCGATGTAATTACCTGATTTCTAATTACCATCTCCTCATCATAAGATATCTCCAGGGTCCAGGTCCACCTGGGAAGAACTGCTACACGTGATCATGTTTTTCTTCCTCCCTCCATCCCAGCCATCGTTCATATCTAAGCACATGCTTAG
The DNA here is from genome assembly GCA_013400335.1 of Eurystomus gularis. Classification (NCBI taxonomy): domain Eukaryota; kingdom Metazoa; phylum Chordata; class Aves; order Coraciiformes; family Coraciidae; genus Eurystomus; species Eurystomus gularis. Next base: position 142,222 of record VZZY01011572.1, read on the forward strand.
CTGTTTTGCTGAATCACCAGACAGGAACAATGTCCGGTCTGTTAAAATGTGGTAAGAGTGCCAGCTCTAGATTTTTTTATGTAGAAACTTGGAAGCAGACACATTTTTAAAAATACTTGTAATTATTTTTACTCCTACCAGACTTCAGTTTCACCAATATGAGTTATGAGGCTAGGTTTTTCTGTCTATGGAAATAGTCTCCAGGCATGGACTTCTCTAGTAACCCCAAAATTATCATCAGCATCACACAAGACAGACTTCTTATGAAAAAACAGACCAAGTATAGATACAAGCAGTGTCTCTAATCACAGATGCATTTTTCCATAGGAATAGGCCTTTGTCCCTTCCAGCCCAAACTGTTCTATGGTTCTATGATTCATACAGTGCATACCTCTCTGTGTGCAACTGCAGTACGCAGAAGGAGCCATTTTCCAGCCAAATGAAGGCTTGATGCCCTAGGTCAGTGACTCCAGGGCTGACTGCAAGGAGGACTCCAGGGTCTGATTGCAAGGAGACATCTGTGATCTGTGAGGAATCAGCATTATGGAGGTAATGAGGATGGCCCTAAGAACTGCATTGAAAGTTCACCATTCATTTCCCATACATAGCTATAGTATAAGAGAAAGACTGTTTTCAGAGCATTTTCTGACCACTTCTATCTCACTTTTGATTTCTTAGATTCAGATGTTATTCTGCTTTTCGAAACCAGAGTTTCATGCTCAGAGCAGAATCATATTAATACAATCTGAGTTCTCTGACATTGTAATTTATATGATACATCTCTTCTATGTTTTAAGTTAGCTTCTCCAAACTGATTTCAGAATTGCCTGGAACCATACTGCAAACACCATTTGGCCTGACCTATTTTTTGCCAGATACATTTTAAAACTGGTTGGAAAATATCCCCATTTTAGCAGTGACCTTGTTATTTATAATCAGGTCTTGGTCCTATAATATCTATTAATTATAATAATTTTCCTCAAAATGTCACCTATCCACATGTTCATAAGGACATAATATCCTGCAACTTGCATAACTGAGGTAGAACTGGAAGTTCTTATTGTGGCTTCTAGTTCTATAAAAATGCAAATATCTACAGCAAATGTGCCATGATGATATTATCATGGTGATAACATTAATTATATGCATAATTGTTTTCTGCATAAAAGCATAAACAATGTTGGAGATTTATCTTACTTTTAACTATATTTACTGGCTATGATTTTATGTATTTCCTTCAATGAGTGCAAGAAGGAACAGGCTGCTCAGAGCCCTGTCCAACCTAACCTTGAATGTTTCTGGGGATGGGGCATCTCCCACCTCTTTGGGCAACCTGTGCCAGTGTTTCATCACCCTCATTGTAAAAAATTTCTTCCTTATATCTAGTCTAAGTCTACATTCTTTAGAATGTAAATCTTGTCCTATCACAACAGGCCCTGTTGAAAACTCCATTTTTCTTATAAGCCTCCTTTAAGTAATGAAAGGCTGTAATATGGTCTTCCTGGAGCCTTCTCCAGGCTGAATAACCCCAACTCTCTCAGGCTTTCTTCATAGGAGAGGTGCTCCATCCCTCCAATCATTGCTGGTGGCCCTCCGCTGGACCTGCTCCAGCAGGTCCATGTCTTTCTTGTGCTGAGGACTCCAGAGTTGGACGCAGTGCTCCAGGTGGGGTCTCACCAGAGCAGAGTGGCAGAATCACCTCCCTTGACCTGCTGGCCATGCTTCTTTTGGTGGGGCTCAGGATACAGTTGGCCCTCTGGTCTGCTCCACCACATGGCTGGCTCATGTCCAGCTTTTTATCCACTAATACCCCCAAGTCCTTCTCTACAGGACTGCTCTCAATCCCTTCATCCCCCAGCCTGTATTGATATTGGAGGTTGCCCTGACCCATGTGCAGGACCCTGCACTTGGCCTTGTTGAGCCTCATGAGGTTCACTTGGGCCCAATTCTCAAGTTTGTCCAAGGCCCTCTGGATGGCATCCCATCCCTCAGGCATGTCAACTGCACCACTCAGCTTGGTGTCATTGGGAAACTTGCTGAGGGTGCACTTGATCTCATTCTCTATGTCACTGTTGAAGATATTAAACAGTATTGGTCCCAATATGGGCCCCTGAATGCCACCACTCGTCCCTGATCTCCATCTGGACATTGAGCTGTTGACCACCCTCTGGGTATGACCATCCAACCAATTCTTCATCCACCAAACAGTCCACCCATCAAATTCATATCTCTCCAATTTAGAGAGAAGGATGTTGTGGGGCATTGTGTCAAAGGACTTGAAAGAAGTCCAGACAGATGACATCCTAGCTCTTCCCTTGTCCACTGATGTAGTCACTCCATCATAGAAAGCTACTAGGTTGGTCAGACTTGCCCTTGGTAAAGTCATGCTGGCTGTCTTAGAATCACCTCCCTATCCTCCATGTGCCTTAGCATAGCTTCTAGGAGGATCCGTTCCATGATCTTCCCAGGCACAGAGGTGGTTTCCCCACTTTCACTTTTCAGGCAAGGCCCTCTTTTCTGATGTTACAAGATGGACACTTTTCTTCTCCTTCCTTCCTCTGGTGCTCCTTTCCCTGCTGTATGCATGCACATGCATCCCCAGGGTAAGAAGGGTCAGGCCAAGCCAGTGGGAGCCTACTGGGACCAGAGCAGAGTCCATCAGAGGAGAACCCCTCCTTCCCACTGCACAGGAGATGTCTCTGCGGGGATCTGTGCTGTTGGCAAGCATCACAATGCAAGGCCAGTTTCAGAGGAGAGGTCAGACTGTCTCTCTGTAAAGGTCCCTTCTGGCCTGAAAACCTGCATCCCCCTAGGAAATTGCATGTACTATGGTCGGGTGATTGTAAGATGAATTTCTATATGTCTTATGATGAATGCACCATCTGACTGTCTAAGGAAACAAGGAACCTCAGCCAAGAAGCAAATTCGTAGTCATAGAATCATAGGATGATTTGGGTTGGAGGATACATTTTAAGGTATCTTCCTTTTAAGGCTGGTCTTTAGATCAGCCTCCCTGCCACGGACAGGGCCACCTTCCACTAAACCAGGTTGCTCAAAGCCCCATCCAACCTGGCCCTGAACACTTCCAGCAAGGAGACATCCACGGCTTCTCTGGGCTGCTTATTCCAGTGTCTCACCACCCCTCACATTGAAGAATTTATTTCTAATACCTAATCTAAACATACCCTCTTTCAGTCTAAAACCATTACCCCTCGGCCCGTCATCCCGCTCCCCGCTCCCCGCTCCGGATGGCTGTGTGCCGGTCCCCGTTCCGAGCCGGCCCGAGGGGGATGCCCCCTCGGCGGAGCATCCCGGAGCATCCCGCCGGCTCCCGGCCCCGGGCAGCCGCCCAGCCCTGGGCACCGCTGCCCTCTCCTGGCGCCTGCCAGCATCTCGCCTTGCTTCGGGTGGCCCGTGCGAGCTTCTCCCCGTGGCGCTGGGCGGTGGGGGGGCAGCTCCGCACCACGGCGGTGCGGGAGGCGCGGTGCGCAGGAGGAGTGAGGTTTCCCGGTTATAACCCAGCTTACTCATTTACAGACCGCTAAGAGGGTGGAGGGGGTGTTAAAGACAAAGACTGTGGTCATTCTCCAAAAAAAGCTTTTCAGTGTTTCTCTGCTTGAGGGGGACCAGGTCCACCCATGCTGCTCCACATCTTCGAGCCTTCCCCAGCTGGGCAGCCAGGGCAGGGCCAGCCATGGCGCCCGGAGAGAGCTTTTTCATTAGTCAGAACCCCTAATTTGGGGATTGTGTAAAGCATGTTCCCATTCCTGTAGTTAACCTGAAACCTCTAACACATGCATGGCCGGTTTTGGTGGAAAACGAATCATATGTTGAGTGTTGAAATGCTCCACTGAGACCTTGGGAAGAATTGGTCAGGCCAGGACCATAGAGATATACAGGGCCTTTTTTCTTGTTTTGACCTTGAGCAGTCATTTGTGACAGTGCAAGAGAGCATAAAGCTCTGTCACTCGTGCTTTCCAGGCATTTCACACGGGCACATTTGTCTGTATGAGTTGCAGGGAACCCATGAGCAGAGCGCTGCAGATTGGTCCCCTCTGCTCCTCCTCTAAAGAGCAGGACTTTGATTTTAACCACATCTCCTCCTTTTCTCATCAGTCTCTGTTTCTGGGGAACTCCTGAGAGTGCAAGAATGCTGCACACCTGCAAAACACTTCAACTTTTTCTCTTCAGCCAAGCCCATCTTCAAGGCTCCTGCCCTGCCTAGGGCACATTTCCCTTGTAATACAGGGAACAAAACTGGAAAGTCCTTCATGCCTGGCTCCAGCCCGGGGCGGGACCACAGGAAGAGGAGCAGCCAGCACAGCTGAGAGAGATCTGAAGAGAGGGGGAGAAAAGTCCTCAGCATGGTACGCTGCTCTTTGAGAACATCTCACAGCCCTAACCTGTTGAGTGGCAAAATAAATGTTCTCCATTCCCTTTATTTTTATTTTCCTTCTCAAGGAACTTCACATAGCTGGAGGAGGAAAAGAAAAATAAGCTCCTTAGATATTATTTCAGTACTTTAATTTCTGTTTCAAAGAACCCAATTTATTAAGCGGTAGTACCTGAGATTACACTCACCAAGCAAATTCTCAAAGGAAGCCTCACCATCTAGGTGTATTTTTCATTATACAATAAACTCTGAACTCCACCAAAGGTGTTTTCTCGTAATGTTAAACTCAGTGCCTGACAATTATTGTCCAGCTCCATTTGGTGCCAGAAGTGCATTCAGTGGAGAAGTAATAAATCCTTTCATGCTGTTTAATAAAACAAGAAAATGTGTTGCTCACACTTGGATGCTAGACTTTATTACACAAACACAGCTAAAAAAATAAATGGAGTATTTCCTGTTTAGAAGTGCCTACAAGTCACATGATGTTGATTTTCTCCAGGTGTTGCAATTCTAAATGAAATTTTCACTTAAGTTATTCTTAAAGAAGTGAGTTATTTCAAAATGCAATAATCAACATGTTGTTAAAGGTGCAAAAACCATTGTAAAAAACCCCAAAACATTCAGTGTGCTGTAATGAAATTAGATGTGGAACAGAGTGGTTGCCAAATTATACAAGACATTTGCGAGACACTTTGCCATCCACTTGAGTGCTTTTCTAAGTTTCCACTGAAAAAAAAAGTAAAGTGATGAAAAATCCTATGAGGTCTGAGAAACCCTTTCAACTCATCAGTTGATTTCATCTCTTTGTAGGGAGCTGGGGTTGTTCTCTGCTCGGGTGGCCTGGTCTTGGTTAGAGGTGCCCCTGCTATTGTAAAATAAATGCCTGATAAAAACAGGTGTCTTAAGCGAGGTGCTCAGCACTAAGTGGAAACAGATCCTTAAGCGAGATTGTCTCTTCCTTCATTTTCACTTGCTTAAAGGAAGGCAAAAAACAGCCACACGTTGTCTTTTGATAGATCAATGCTGTGTTTGTGGATCTGTTCTACACTGCTCATACTCGCATGGCCTGTGTCAATCTCATCCAGCGATGCCTTGAAGGACATGATGAATATCTGTCATACATGCTTCATTCCTCCACTCACCTGCTGTCCCTTTACAGGCTTGTGTGGGCTGGTCTTTCCCCTTTGGGGACTTGGTGGGGGGCATTTAGAGGTGTCCAATAGTCTGTATTTCTGTAGGAGATAAATAGGTTAAAAAGTGCCCCTAACATTTGGAGCAAGAAGCACTGAGTGCTAGGATGGGTCTTATATCTTGCTGGAGTTTCTCCCACAACTTCTGAACAACCACCAGAGTGGAGACTTCTGCCCAGAATAGCTCTGTCCACACTGTAAAACCTTTGTACACCTGAGAAAGATGGATCTCACCCCAAAACTTCAGAGATATCTAAATGAATTCTGAGCCCTGACCATCTGTTATCTCCATCCATGATGCTTTTTGTGTTAACGTCTCGTGCAAATCTTTCCCAGTTTCCAATGACTAAGCACACTTACGCCACTGGGGCTTATGACTCCTGTTGATGTTTCTTTTAGAAAAAAGTAGATCTCTACTGTTAAGTGGCTCACACCTTTTCTGCAGAGACTAACTATAGCGTATATACCCATAGGAGGTACTGATGCTGCACCTCTGTGAATCTCAAAGAACATCTCCTTAGATATCCTCCAAAAAGTTCCTCTGCCTGAAAGAATGACTCAAAGAGCCACAATTTCACATGCAATAGAACAGACCAGAAGTGAGTGCAAAGATTTCCCAAATGACACAAACTTTGTAACAGGCCCTCAAGGCATGTGAAGTTTCCTTATAATCTTGACTGGCTGAAGACTATGCAGCCACCAGAAAAGATGGGATCACCCTATCCCCTCACCCCCATGTCTCACAGGCCAGTACCTGCAGTCCTATGACCATGCAGTTAGATCAGAGAACACACCCATCTGAAAATTATTAGTATTTTTGTAGGATTGTTTTTTTTGTCCAGATCAGTTTGCTGATTCAGTTGGCCGATTCAGTTGGCCAAACAACCTGGACAATTGATGTACTAAGGAAGCATGGCAGAGGCAAGTGGTGGAACATGCCTTTTTAATAACAATGCAATCATCAGATGGCTGAAAGTGCTTGTGAAAGTATCTCACAGGGTTTTGAAAGCCTAACGCGGTGTGCATCTCTCCAGGTCCTTTTCTCCCAGAGGCACCTGTTCAACATTGCATTTAAATGACTGAATTTCAAGCTCATGAGTAATTCCCAAGGCATTTCATATTTCATTTCAATTTAATTATATTCTTAACTTAAATTTAATGATAAGCATAGATTTACTTGCATGTGCAGAGTTAGATATGCGTTCATGTTCTTTGCTGAACTGAGAGTATTTCTCAAGAGAAATACCATAGTTGTGTGTATGGAAAGGAATTGATTATTCTTAGTGAGCGAGCTGGTAAGAATGCAGCTTCCAGTTATGAATTTATTTGTCTCATTAGTTGAGGGCTGATTTATTCACTCTTCCTCTTTATTGATAGCAGCAGGTTTCCTTCCACCTGGGTATAACTCCAGGACTCAGAACTTTTCAGTTAACTCCATCTGCAGATCTAGTCAAAGGATCCTTTATCAGAGTTGGTCTTACAAGAGGGTTTTTGTTGCTTAAATTTTTCCAAACTCAGTGGGCTCAAATGTAGGCTTTTAAATCTGCATTTTTGCTCCTCAATAGGGATTGTGAGATTGCCACGGCATTTCCAGACAGAAAAGAGAAAATCTCCGAGTGTCTCCCTGTGGCTGCAGGGACCAGGAGGGCCATTTCTCGGCGTGCCTTCCTCCCCATTGGGCAGCAGGGTTGTGGCACTATGTGGAGTACACCTCCATACCCTTGCGGGGTCGGCTGAGCACAAATGAGGTGAGGAGTGGTGATAATAGTAGAAAAGGAAAGGTGAAAATACTTGGGATTTAAGAGGGATTTCAAAGACACTCCAGGAATACTAAATATTGGGTATTATGCAATTAAGTAAAACCTGCAGGTATAAAATATATTAAAAATAAATCGGTCTGTCTGAGTTGAAGTGTGATGCCATGCTGCTTACATTATATATGAATAGTAATTGGAAACAGGACATCTGCAGAAATTAACCATTAACTGCTGAGCACTAAAATCTTTAATTGAGTTTGTAAGCCCTTAATGGCACAGTTAACCTTAAACATAGCTCAGTGCACACACTACCTGGTTAACCCTGGTTAATAACTCTAACAGCTGATAATATTTCACACCCATGAGAGCACCAGATTAGCAGGAGACTTGGTGGAATGAGATCAGCTCACCACTCTTTTGAACGACAGACATAACAGCTTAAAGTTTTTGCTGTAACTGGTGTGTTCAGGTTTTCTTCCTTTCAGACCTACGTGTGATGAGAGCACCCCTGCATGTATGGCTTTGCAAACTGCAGACACTGGTGTGTCCTCAGAGCACTTCATGGCGTAGCAGCATGTGGAAACTACTTGGGTAGTGATGGGTAATTCCACATCAGGTGGCCTGACTACTAGAAAAAGTGGCTATAACCTGAATTCTCCTTAGCAAGGAGTGACCCTGTAAATAACCCAAGGAGGTCAAAATCAAACCAAAGGTATTGATGGGAGCTGGAGAGATCTAGGCTGTGAGGAACAGCCTGCTACCTGCTTGGCTGAAGAGTCATTCAGAAATCTCATTAAACCATGTGCCCAGCAAACCCTGGGACCACTGCAGCCCAGGAAGCCCAGTTCAAGAAGAACAATTTCAGGAGTGTGGGCAGTTTAGAGGAATTGATGCAAGGAACAGAGCTGACAAACAGGTGGATGGAGAATTGTTGAAAAAGTGCATGCTTCTTTGTCAGCAATGTGAAGTAAAACTTGACAAGTGGATTCACAGATCTAGCTTACCAAGGTCAGTGTTAAGTTTCCTAGTTCAGAGGCTTGTAAACAAAGAAATACTTTGTTATTGCCAACTTGTAGCAAATTTCTAAGCAAATTAACTCCACAGTTGTTCCAGGAGAAGTATTTACATGGTTTTGTGTTTTTTAAAGTGCAAAACTTCTGGGCATGGGTTGAACAAATTTTTGAAGAGACTCAAGAATCCCAACTGCAGAGCTGTGTTATTCATCACACAAGTGTGTGCCACAGTTCCTCTAAGGTTGGCATTTATCTGGAGAAAATCAGGTGACATCTGCACCTTGGGTTGTCCTGAAGACAACCTTGCCCAAACCCAGGCAGCACTGTCACATGCTGTCCTCGCTCACTGATGGTAAAACCAGGGCCAGCGATGAGAAATGTCTGTGGCCGACCTACCTGTACTGAAACATCTCTCTGCAGCAAGGCACCTGAGCCAGGAGGATGTGCTGCTGAGATGCCAGCCTAGACCTGCCCTGTCCATGCACACTTTCTGTTAGAGCAGGGGTCCAGCCAGCAGCTCAGCCTGAGAATACAGGTCCTTGCCTTGCAACAGGCAATAGCTCTTTTATGGCCATGACCTGCAGCGTGTGACTCAAGCCAGGAAATGAAAATCACCTTCTTTCTCAATTTACTCATTTGCCTTAATAAAAAATCTTGCTTGTTCCTATGAACCCTTATTTTATGTCATTTTTATTAATAGTACTTAACATGACAATGACTTTGATGATAATTGCCCATTTTTCTGGCTGCTTTTATGGTAACGTGAAAATTCACAATACGTGGGTACAAATTGAACCCTCTGAGCCGACAGAAGTTTCTGAAACTAATTTCACCCGTACACTTATAATAGAAATTCTCTAGCATCTTTTTGTACCTACTGAAAAGTTTCGCTGACCAAGATACAGAAAACAAAAATCGCAGCTCCATGCAATGTGAGGGTTTGCATTTAATGTAAATCTGTCTCCATTGCAGAGATTTAGCCCCTCTGAGGCTGCTGTTTTGTCACCTTTTACAGGTTTGTCTCCTAGGCACCCTCAAAGTTTACTGCAGCTGACATGGCTTCCTGTGGACTTTCGCCTACGCACTGCCTTTAGGTACCTGCAGGAGTCGATCACTTTGCAGCCATTATTCTTTTCCTATTTTCCCATGTGTTTTTACAGCAACTTGTGGTGATTTTCTAGACTAGCTGGGGTATCTGGGATTTCTTTGTGCCTTTGTTAGATGTTTTGTTTTTCTTTCTTTTTCCCTAATGGCAGTTATTTTATTACATCCCAGCCTGTGTCTCCACGCCTCGTGCTCTGGGATTCGTGTTTGGTTTTCTCATGGAGCAGCCCTTTTCCCTTACCATTTCCCTGATGCCTTGTATTGCATTTTTATTACAACAGAGGCTATGTCTACAAGTCCTTCAGGCTATTTGTTCTGAGACTTTTATAGGATTCTCAATAAATATGTTTGCCATTGGGGGTCCTTAGCTGGTTTCCTTACCTATTTTATTGAAGCTGTGCTTCCAGACAAAATGTTAACCAGCTATTTCAACAGCAATCTGGTTTCTCTTCTGAGCCCTTGCACAGTTTGTTACGTGTTTGCATTGGCTGAGCTACATCTCCCACTTTTCTTTTTGATGTTTCCCTCACGTTTAGCACCTTTTCTTGAGGCAGTCTGGATGATTTTCTGTGGCTGTCCCCATTTTGCATGGCAGGACAACTACACCTTTGTGGCAGTCAGCAGGTGGAATGGAAACAATTCTCCACAACTGAGAAATCCTAGGCTTTGGGTAGACAAAGAAAAGCAGGTTGCACGCCTGCAAAAAGCTACTCTTTGATAAGCTGGCCTGATGATTTTTGCTTGGATAAGCCATGGTCCACTGGGGTACACCAGGGTACATCATCTTCATTAAGAGAGATGGGTTTGGTGTCTTACAGGTTGGTGGATTTGTTGTCCTGGGGAAGGTCCTATGGGGAAAGAATGGCATGCTCTCTCAGGCATGTCAGCAAGGTACTGGAGGCTCCCTGCCCCCCAGGGCCCTGCCATGAGGATTTTGATCCAAATTTTGTCAAAAATTCCCATCTGAATCTTGGCTTAATTCTGTTTCCATGGTATTTTGTGACACCAAAATACGTAAGTTATGGGGCTGTAGCATTCCCTGGAGAGGCTCATGTAGAAGGGATGATGTGGCAGCTTAGCTACACATGGTAGGACCAGCAGCTTTTCCTCCACAAAGATGACAATTGCACCCACATACTAGTCCTTCAGGTAACGAGGCTGTGGTGCAACTGCCCAGAGTTCACATCACAGAAACCACAGCTGGGGCCAGTGGGTTACCCTGCACCCCATAGGTACACTGAGGCCAGACAGCAAAACACTAATGATTAATACTGGAGATGAAAAAAACCCCTTATCTCCAGCCTAAGCTTCATCTTTTAAAGCATTTTGGGCGGTATTTCATTGGTTTTCTATTTTTAGCCTGGATAAAAAGGCTTATGGGATCACACTCTGTGTGTGTATGTTTGTGCATGTCTATCTGCCCTTACTGTATTAACTTTTGAACTCATGGACTAGTTTCAACTAGATTTGACCGAGGAGGAGAAATCACAGATAGGATGCTCCTACAATTTCTATGTTAAATATGCACCCAGGTAGGGAGAGACATCAGAGAATCCACACAGGAAAGAGCCATTCTAAATCCTTTAACTGTAGTAAAAGTTTAGATCACAGTTAATGCTTGATTAGACACAGAAATCCACCCATCATTCAAGTTGTCTTTCCCAGATGAAGAACATATCCTGTGTGTAATAAAAGGTAATTCTGATTAAGCTTTTTCCGGTGCTAAGGGTATTCATAAAGTCCTCTCTCCTTTCACAAACACGTGCTGCAGCTTTAGCCTAACCCAGTAAAAAAAAAAAAAATCAACTAGAAGATGCAGACTCACTTGAAACCAGGATCTACTGCTTCTGCTGCTGATAGACGTGGACATTTGCTTCGAGCTAGTTATAAAGCTCTTCTACGGCATTTATTCCATTAGTAGTCTCAAAAATACAAATAGATTTTTTCCATTTATTGTGCAATATATACTAATATCCTATTTATAAGAGGGAAAATATGTACTTTCGGACCAGGGTATTTGTTCCAGATCACATAAGAAATTAATGGCAGAGCAGTGAAGACAGTCTGTATTAAATGAGGCTGTTGCCTTACGCAGAAGAACATTCGTTTAGCATGAAGCTGTTTTCCAGGGATAGAGAAGGGTGGGACTACCTATAATTTACCTCAGAAAGGGAAAACTAGAGCAAGTGGGACTGATTGATAGCCTTGACTTGACTGGAGTCTACAGGTGATCTGACTGAACCATTCCCAGGTCAGCAGTGAGATTCAAAGGATCCCAGAAGTCACATCCACCCAGATGAAGCTACTGGGACACTACCAGTAGGGAAAAAGCCCATTACAAAAAAAATAATTTGCCTATTTTGCAAACAAGAAGAAAAATTTGGACTGATCAACAGAACTGAAAAATAGCTTTTTATCCTCTCTATTGAGATAAACATGGAGAACTTTATGATGAGCTGTTAGAGACTGCTTGGCCCAATAAATCCGTGTCTCTTGAGCATTTTGCCAAAAGCCTCATTCCTGCAGAAGCAATGGGGGTTGCCCGCTGGTTCCTTCAAGTGAGCCAGAAACCAGTTTTGTTTTGCTGATGGCTGGGGAGACGTGGACTGCAGTGCAGAACAGGGGACAGCAGGATTCAGCATCCAGGTGCCATCCCAGGCATCTCTCTTCCCAGAGTATGAATTGCTCAGCTCCCTGGGGTGACATTGGCTCAAGAGGGATACCGGGCACAGGAAAAGGTCTCTCACCCCCAAAACTGGATTTCTTGTGAAGGATGCATCACACCAGCCTTGTCATCCTGAGGCCTTCATGCTGCCAGGTAACCCTGTGCAAGGCAGCCTATGGGCCCTCCTTGACCCTCTGTAAGTGGGGACAATGGCACAAAGCTTGAAGGGGATCTTCTCTCAAGTATTCATTATTATTTCCAGGAACACAATGAGCTAGGTATGAGTCACTCCAGATCCTGCAAAAGAGCTTTCTGGCTCCATCTGGAATGAGAATCGTAGCCTTAATCATGCCAAAGCCAAAGCGTTTGCTACTGAAGTGGACTATTCCTCCATATCAAGTTTTATTTGTATAGCCTGTTGAGAAATAGCGTGGGCTTGTACTAAAGCATGTTCAGATGCTATGTGTCAAGAAGTTGGGTGGGAGGTGGGACTGGAGCTGGGAAGAGCCATGAACCTCAGCCTGGTGATGACACTGGACTTCTAAGGCCAATAAAAGCCTGAAGTATCTAATATGAGTATATGCAGAACAGAGCAAGTCCATCTTGCTTTGTGTCAGAATTTGGGGAAACCACAAAATGACAGAGATAATGTGTCTTCCTCTGGGTGCATGGAACCTGTAGGACAGCCATTAATGATGCTGGTGTGAATGTGGGACACTTAGTACTTCGGCATGCTGGGGAGATTATCATAACTGACAGATCCTAATATGAAACATCTTCCCAAAAAACCAGAACATTTTTCTGCATTTCTGGGACTCTTTTATTGCAAACCCTTTTTCTTTTTTCCTTTTCTTTTGTTGCAAACCTGCATATAGAAGATGCATCACATAAGGACAGTTGGTGTTTCATCCCCCATGGGACTGAAATGCCCAAATACTTTACAACAGTAAAATCCCAAGTACCATTATGGTTGACTACAATGTGGGACACAATAACAATGGTAATTTTAAGTTGTCTTGAAAGAAAGCAAGTAGCTGTATTCTTAAGGGCACAACTCCCATTTAGGTGTTATTTTGAGCAAACAAAAGGCTCACTCTCTAAGCCAGAAATGGTGGACATTTTTAAATTCTTACCTGTAATCTCTTACTATTGTGACACAATGTATCATGAAGCAAAGCGCTAAAATCTAGGTTTTTGGCATCAGAGGTCAGCGTACTTACCTGAACTTGGGACTCTAAAATGCATTTATAGTATCAGTTTTCAGTGACCATTCCCACTGCATGGTCATCTATGTGGTTAACTTGTTGGGATGGTTCCATTGCCTGGTTGCAGCCAATGCCAACTAGCACGGTCCTAAGATGCTGCTGGGAACAGCTCAGGAGTGAGGACTGGCCACAACTGTCCCCCAAAGGCACTGGGGTGCAGCTGCCCTATTTTAGATTGCTTCTATTATTGGGGGGTTTTTGTTCATCAAAAATTATTGTTTGACTTCAATCTAAAGTTATTCCCTACCAGAGACCCAGGTTTCATGATTTACATGTTGTGTAGCAATACAGCCAGCCAGGATGTTTTGAATTAATGATGCATTTGAAAATTAGTTTCTAACTTTTTGAAGTGCTTGTCCCAAATGCTGGTTTTGGTATTGCTGCTAAAAAAGACATTTCAGATGGTGTGAATTAGCATAGCTCCAGAAAGACTTGGTCTTAAGAAGTATTGTTTTGTGACTTTGTGGCTTCCATGAAATCAATAGCAAACCTCAAACATATTTTAGTGAGAGAAGGAACAAGCCCAACACCTTCCTCACTGGGGAACAGGAAAGCAGCTCTCAAAGAACTCTAAGTTTTGCTTACTGAAGTAAATTTGACATGAACTACTGAATAAGCAGAGTCCCATGACTAAAGGCATCCTGAAATGTGATAAGGGAGTCAGAAGAGAACTTACTGCTTTTCAAAAGAGCACACTGGAACTACACAAGCAGAAAATGTATTATTTGATAATTGATATGCTTTTTGGCAGAAATATCTAGTGGAGTCTACAAGGTCATTTATGTTCTGCAATAGTTGCTTTATAATGAAGGGGGGAAAAAAGAGTAATTAGATCCCCATGCTTCAGGAAGGCAACAGATCCCTCTTTACTGGCAGATTTCAGATTCTTTTATCCTCCTGTGAGTCTCTAGAATCCTCAAATTTCTTTTATATTACGATTCTCCTCCTCATCCTTGCCTTCTTTTTTTTCTTTCAGGAAAACATACAGAGCTTTTATCTGCTTTTGTCTGAGCTGAGCAACTTGATTTCATCTTTTGGTACTACCGACAGCTGTGCGTGACACTTGGTGGTTTCAGAGTGCATGGAAAATGAGGACTCCATCCCACAGATTATCTGTGACACTCTCCAGAATTAAAGTAAACACCATTTTGCTTTGCTGTTTCAGAAAAAAAAGAGGAAATAGCAGCTGGTTTTGGCCAGTTGAAACAGAAGAGGTTTTGAATGATGTGATGGAATTTAAACACAAATGTTTCAGGCTGTGATATGAAAGGGGCAGAGGAAATGGGGCCTACCCCCTTCCCTTGAGAAGCATGCACAACCTGGTGTGTGCATGCACATACATGTGCCCCCAAAAGAGTTTCCTGTAGCAATGGTGCAAATTGGCGATATAAACGTGATTGCATCCAAAGTCTGTACATGGGCTCTCCAAGGAGGGTCCTATCAGCCAAGTCCTCGAAAAAAAAATTTAAAAATCAGATAATCTCTCATTCTGTAGATCATAATCCAGTCTCAGCCACTCTCATCTGACACCTTTGTACTGAGTGAGAGTCCAGCACTCTAGGAATACGCCTCTCTGGGAGGGTCCCCAGGCAGGTGGTCCCGGCCCGCAAACCTTGTGGACTTCTGTTTGTGAAACAGCCCCGCTTTCCTCGTTGCTGCCTGGGCACCCAGGCTCCTCGCAGGTAAGATACTAACATGAATGGTTTAAAAATAGAAGTGAATGTTTTTCTGCCAGCTGCTGGCATTTCTACCTGTGCTCATCTGAGCAGTGAGTGAGCAGCGTGGCATGCACTCCTGAGTGTAATTTTTGGTATATGTTAGGTACTTTTTAGTATCTGGCTGCCCTAATACAACTCGTGTCAATTTCTGTTGAACACAAGTTTAGGCAAAGAAGTCCAGAGCAATGTGATATCCAGCTCCAGATACTGATAGCATGAAAGCTGTGTTCACAGTAGGATCTGCTACCTTGAATTACCAGCTTGATCCAGTACAGCTCTCCAGGATGCTGACTTCCATTTGCAGAGGGTGGAAAGAAAGTGACACCAAGGAAAATGCTTACATTTCTCCTCCTACTTAACACAAGTCTTCTTCTCTTGACCCTGATTTCTGTCATAAGAAATTGAACACGTTCTTGCTATCCTGGAGGAATCGCACATCAATGCACATATTGGCCTTTCCCATCCACATGACTCATGTTAACTCAGAGAGTAACGCATTCTGCCATGCCAGGTGGGTAGGGGACGGGGCTGCCAAATACACTATGAAATATTGTGGCACTGTGCCAGTCCTTTCCAATTTCTGCATTTATCTCTTCCCACAGCAAAACCAAGGTGGATGATTAGTGGTTAAAATACCATAAAAGTAACTCAGACAAGGCAAGGCTTCTATCAAGGACAAATATGAACAAATCATCGCTATTAGAAAGGGCACTGCGTACAAGAGCAGGAAGAGCTCTTCTCAAATTTTGGCCCGAGGAAGACAAGAGCAGCCAAGCTTGCTCATCCTGGGATGAAACCTCAAGTTTCAGGACTGCTCTGAAGTGAAAGGAGATACACAGACTCACCAGCTGCCCTTCCAGCACAGCAGGCAGGCACTAGCAGAGGTTGCTTGCATTCATGCAGAAATCTCACCTTACTCTCCAAAACCCCTTTCCCTTTAGTTTTTGTCAAGCTTTGCCAGGTATGGAGGACTGTGCTGCTGGAAGGGAGCTGTCATGCCCCTCACCAGCAATGGCTGGAGCTGAAGGAATGGCTAGGACCATCCAAGAAGGCTGGAGACAGCCCAGGAGGCAAACACATGGTGTGTGGGTGCCGTCTGACAGTGGGCATGGTCAGAAGCCAATTTCTGTTGGCCTCAGCCTTTCAGTACCACACTGCTGAGATGGTTTGGGAGGGGAAAATGGAGCCATTAAAAAACTGTTGGTTATAAGGGTCCTGTGAGTATGGGTTAGTTCTGCCAAAAGTCTGATGGAGACCAGCCTGGCTGGTTCCCTGCCAGCCTGCCTGCCAGCAGTGAGCGAGGCTGGGGCTGGCTGCTGTGCAGCCTCTGGCTCCTCTGCAGGGGACAGGGCATCCCTCTGCGCCAGGAGCACTCTTCCCTTGGCCAGCCACTGAAAGAGAGCTGGAGAGCCAAATACAGCAATACAGTGACAACTGAAGAAGATCAGTTTGGAATTTTGTACCATGAGCAATGTGACTTCTGATTGGAAATGTTATTATAAAGTATCTCTAGACATGATTTTTAGCAGAAGGCATTTTGCTTTTCTGCTCAGCTCTGAGGAAACAGGCTGAAGAGCAGGCAGCAGACCCTCAACGTGGCCATGGTTCTCCAGGCTGATGGCTGTGCCCAGGCTAGAGCCTGACTGCCTGGGATGCTGCCCTGCTGACTCCTCTCCCCTTAGGAAACCTAAGGGCATGTAGCTGGGCACCAAATTTTGTCAGACTCACAGGAAGCACTGCAGAGCCCTGTTTATCCCCTTTTTCCAGATCGGCTCCTGAAGGTCTCACCACACCTCAGCTGTCCAGCGTGGATGGGAGGTGGCACCGACATCTCTGGCAGCAGCAGGATGCAGCTCCCATGCCCAGTGGGGCATGTGGTCATGACAGAGACTGCGCCTTTGCTCCGAGTCCTGCCTCCCATGGGTATCCTGCAAGCCAGGTACCCACAGCTGGTCCTGGAAAACATTGAGCCTCTCCCAATTCCTCTCCACTTTTGTAAGCCAGATTCCAAAAGTGCAAAATCGCCATTGCACTGTGAAAGCAGTTTTTTTCAGTGATTTCCCAGGGACAGCAGGATCACAGCCCCGGTTCCCGCAGTGACCAGAGGACACCTGTGACCCAGCTAGAGGCTGAACAGAGATCTCAGCCCTCTCCCGTGCCTCTGCAAAAGGTCTGCTGTGGCTAAGCTGTTACCTCTGTGTCACCCTCCCACTGGGCCAGCCCTGTGCTCAGCATCGTGCAGATCTCTCCTTCCCGCCTGCTCCAGCTCCCACTCCCACTCTCTGCCGAGTTCCTTCTCTTCCCCCCGGCACAACATTTCCATCTGCAGTTTGCCCCACTTCTCCCTTTGCTAGAAAGCTGTCACTTCATTTGTCATTTACCCTTATTTTCCATGTGTAAATGCTATTATCTTTTTTTTAACCTTGCTGCTTTATTTCCATTTCCTTGGTTTGGCCTTGGACAGTTTGGGTTTTGAATGATTTTTGGTTGTCTTTGAATTTTATTTTGGTTTTCTGAGACCAAATTGCCACCCTGTGTAAATTAAGCAATAATGCCAAAGCAGTCACAGTTTCTCATCATCTTCCCCATTTTTTTGAAGAGTAGTGAGCAGAGCTGAGCCAGAGAGGAGCCTGAACTGCTCTTACTGACTAACCTCTTGCCAAGTGTCTCCATTCAGTGAGACAAGCCCAACAGTACAAATGTTGCTTATCATGAGTATCATTGTACATATATATAAAGGCATCTGAAAAAAATGCCTGTTGCACATATATAGCTGTACCATAAAACTGCAATTGTGCCAATATGTCCTAGTTCTCCACTGGAAAAATAAATAATGTTGTTAAAAAGATGCAGTTTTGTGGGTGTAAAACATGTCCTATCACTGAATGTTTTGCCAGCGTTGTGTAATTCCAGTCAAAAAGCTACACTCAGCTTTATGGGCATTCTGCAAAGTATTTTATCTGCAATAGATGTGAAGGCATGAGCAAAAAAGAAATACAATCTGCAGCTTCTTCATCCTTAATGGGCTGTGATGGTCATGTTGAAAGCAGTGATGTAGCAGTATTAGCAGTATTAGGCTACATTCAGCCCCCAGGCAGCACACTCGGCTTGCTTTGCACAACTGAAGAGCTGCGAATCCTTCTCCAGAGGCTGGGAGCTGGGCTGTTGAAGCTCAGCTGTACCTGCTATTCCCCAGCCCCTTCTCAGTTTATGCTCCACGGCACCCGTGTGAGTTAGGTGAGATAAATGCATTTGCCATCCTTTAAAGAGGAGGGAAAAGAAAGTGGTTGCGTGTGTCTTCTTCACTTCTTCACCGGCTCAGAAGATATTTCGGAGCCTGGTACATTAGGAGAAAAAGTTGACACTGGTGCTTACAAGTGCCAGAGGCTGCAAGAAAAAGACTCGATGCAGCACCTTTCATTGATTTCAGACTGACGGCAAGCTAAACTGCTCCTCCTGGGTGTCGCTCCTTCTCTTGCTTTCCTTTTCACCCCTCTCTGCCCAGATACAGACCTCTAATGACTGTGTGGAAGTGAATATTTTCCTCCTTCAGCCATAACTCTTGGTCAGATGGCTACAGAAAACAACTTTTAGAAGTTTGCACCATTTTCCTCTTCTGCATGGTATCACGTTATGAAGAAACACAGGACTCGGTGCAGAACATAAAACCCTTCAGTAGGTACCAACATGACATGCAGTGTAAACACTAACCCTGCCAGCCACTGTGGGCTGAATTCATTCCTGCTGTAACGTTGGTGACGTCCTTGGAATTACTCAGGGAGGAAATTTGATGCTTACAGCCACATAACCAATTGGCTGTTCATGAAGATGTGTTACTAATTACAATTACTGAATGTTAACAGCACTACAGAAATATTGAGAGCACTCTATGTATAAAAATATTTTTGTAGCAGCTAAGGTCATAAATGAATGTACTAATTTCAATTTAAAAGCAGAAGCCAGAGGTCTGAAAGTTTGCCAAGGGGCCTCGTGTGGTCTAATGCAAATCAGTTAGGGGCTGCTGGCACTGGGAAAATAACAGATGAAGAAGAAAGGTAATTGCTAGTCCTGACCTGCCAGAGCTACTCCTTTGTGCACCAAGTCCAACTTCCCCTTACACTTCCAAGTTATCTACAACAAAATTTCTTCCAAGCTAAACAAAATCAGAGGCTTTTAGGAACTTAGAAATGTCTGCTTAATTTCAGTGTCGATAAGCCCCTGCTCCAACTCATTCTTAATGTATCAAAATTAAATGTTTTAAACATATTTATCTAGTTGCTATGGCTTCACCTGGTGCGTCAGACACTTTATCCATCAAATATGACAATTGAATAATATTTTTATTTTTAGATATGGATCCCAGATCCTTCTCATCATACTATTCCCTTCCCCCTCCTTTCCCGAGTTTTGAACTCACTGGAAAATCTGTTCCATAATACGGTGGGTAAATGAATTACAGTCACAGATGGCCTCTGGAGATTTCATACATGCAGCAATTCATTTGTTCAGGAATGAAAAAAAATGAGACCCTTGTCTTGTGAGGGTATTATCAGAGACAGCAGATCAGACACTGTAATGCTGCCGTGCACTCTGGATTCGACCCATTTCCTAAGCTTTTATGACTCGGCATTTACTATTCCTGGATTTGAAATTTTTATAGTGGAACGTCAAAATCCACAATGAAAAAGATTGAATGCAAGGAACTGCAGCAGTTACAATTTATTTTTACAATCCTGAGTGAAACTATGGTGTGCCGTTGTAGAGAGATGCTCAAGAATGGCAGTCTTCCACTCTGGCAATAGTATTTCAGCCGTAATTAGCAAGAAGAACTTAATTCACAGATGACTGAGAGAACTAGTTAAACCTTGCAGCAGGCCTTGAGGTCCTCAGGAGGAAAATGCTAGAAAAATAAGAAACATAATATAGAAAACAGTATATAATTTTACTGCTTGGTTGTCTTGTTCAGCGTAAGTCATAAAGCCTATTTACAGGCAAACATTAGGCTCAGTCCTTGAGACTCGCTTTTGCTTCTGAATTCAGGCCAGTGGTTACAGGAGGAAGGGGTGGGATGATTGATTGATGCATCAGCCATCAGGGAAAAATTCATCCCATGGTAAGTGTAGAGAATTATTCTCAAAACTGAATCAGACAAAACTATTTGTTTGTGCAATGATATAAAAAATATGGTGAAATGTCACCCTGTTGCAGAGCCAAGCTGCAACAGGCTCAGAGTGAATATTTACTTTTTTCTCAATATTTAGCCCTTTCTGAGTGACATTTCATACATTTCATCCCACCCTGCAATGAGGCCTTACAGCTAATGCAGTTCAGTTGGCACCCTAATGAAGATATTTGTCCAAATGTCAGATAAACCAGCTGATGTGCCCATTTTAAGCAGAGAAGTATCAGTCCAGAGGCTCTGCTCTGTGCCAGCCCTTGCTTTGGAGTGGAAGGAAACTGCCTGAAACCTTTGGCATTTCCACAGGCGGGCACCTGAGGGGAGACTGCACTTCCCAGGGGGAATTCCTGACCCCCCTACAACCTCTGCCCCTTGGCTGAAGGTCTCTGCCTGGAGGTGGGTCGCTGGGGTGGAGGTGGCACCCGCTGCCAGAGATGCCGAGCACCCATGGGAACACTGTCACTCATCCACCTCAGCAGCAGTTTAGGGAACCAGGAGGTTAAAATGCTGGCTGAATCCTCTCAGGGCTGCTGTTCCTTTCCCTGTGAAGCAAGGGTGATTAAACAGACTGGCTGCTCTGCGGTTTAATGGATGACTCTCGCTGCAGTGCTTGGGGACCCTCTGACGGGGCGCTGTGAAAGGGCAAAGGGGTACTAATAGCTGCTGTGTTTTCCAGCAGCCCCAGCCAGAGATAGTTCTGCATATAGCTGACAAGCAGTCAACGTCTGCTCCGTGTCTCTGTTTGCACTTCATCGAGTTATCTCCTCGCAAGCAAAGAAATCCCAGCTGATTGAACAGCACATTAATCATCTGGATTTCCCCTGTATCTTTTCCTGTATCAACGGTGCCATAAAAAGCCCACCAGAAAAGTTGATGGTGATCTGCTCTATCTTCCATTAAAAGCTTTTGCAGAGCTACATTAAGATCTGAAGTAAAGAAAAAAAAAAATCAAAACAAACCCCAAACTTTTTTTCCCCACTCAAATGTCAATCAAGGAACATTAAACTAAAAGATTAGTTCTGCCCTTATTTGTTTGTAAAACAGAAAGCATGAAATATTTAGCAGTATTGTAATGTAAACCAGATGGGAATAATGCCGGCTTTCAAGGCCGCTGGTAACCGCCTCCCTTTCATGCTGCTGCAGCAGCAGGACGAGGCAGGCAGCCCATTAGGACAATTTATGAACTGGACTTCCACAGAGGGAGTTCTAGCAAGAGGTCCACGGCTCGTACAGAGCAATCCTGATAACATCTGTTAGGGTTATTCATTGAAGAGGATTATATTACAATCCCTCTTAATACCACGAGTGCTACGGTAAAACCGGATGAGCCTTCAGTTTCATTTGCTCCACCAATATGTGTTTATCAGAGCATTTTTCTGCAGTTTGAAACCAAGGCTGCATTCATGGTGTGTCACAGAATGAAATTTAGAAAGCTTGAAATATTAACCTAGAAAAAACCTCAGTCCCTGCTTTTAATTTCTCATGGCTGTAGCACTCAGCTTCTATGCTGATGTGTAGCATCAAGGCACCATCGGCCCTTTTCCATAGAAAGCCACTCCCCATTAACTCTCCAGGGCTGAGACTGATTTTATTTAAATAGTCCTCACTTGGTAACCTTGCTCCATCCTTTTTTATTTAAGACTTTGCTAATGACGTATTTTTTCCCCTTAATTTACCTAAGCATGTAATGAACGTTCACATCCAAAATGACCTCATTATACCAGTGAGGATTCTTGTGTGGATACGATTTAGTGCACAGGCATAAGGCAGAGAACTCTCTAAATGGAGAGGTTTTAAGCGTTCTGTAAAATCCCTGTTGACTACAAGCCAGGTTCTTACTGCTGTAAATTGACTTAGTTCCAACAGCTTCAATGAAGCTGCACTGATTTACTCCACTTGAGGGTCTTACCCTATTATTTTTATTTATTGATCTTGCCACCTTTTGCTGCTACAGCCTAAACAGATACTTCCATCCTCTGGCAGCAGGGTTGCTATCTAAAACAGGTGTTTCCCTACTAATATATGACTTCAGAGATTTATAGCTGCCCAGAGTATTTCATTGTCCTCTAAAAGTGTTTATAATGATTCTTGTTGACTGTCTTGGCTCCCACCAATCAGCTGCAGAGTTGTTTGCAGCCTGAATCTGGTCAACAAAATATCCATTCACCATACAAATGTGAGCTGTTTTATCTGTTGTCAGGCACTTTCCCCTCCTCTCTGCTGGATGACAGTCTTTCCTGGTCTATGTACAGAGCCTGAGACAAAATCAAGTCCCAGGTTTCTTCACTAGTTCCAGAAGAGGCCTGATATACACAAAGAAGCCTACTTTTTGGCTCCACAAAAAATAAACTGCAAGCTGAAAAAATGTATTGCAAAGGGGAAAAAAAAAAAAGTAAGAACAGAAATTTCTTTTGTGCACTGATTGTAACCCTTATGGGAATGTAACCATCCCACTGTCATAGCCTGTTCTTCCTACAGCCCTGGACTCATTTTACTTTGTCCTCTTTGGATTTGAGCTGCTGCTCTGATCTTGACAGTGCTATGTTCAGCTGAAGTGTTTGCTTTTGTACTTTTAGGGGCTTAGCGGCAGACAGCTCCTAGGAAGGCACAGGACCACATGGTCCAAGTAGCTGAGAGAAGTCAAAGGCCTGGATAAAGCTCAGAATGTTCATAAAAGCAACAGGGAACCTAGCCCAAAGACTCACCAAAAAATTGTAGTTGTTTTCTACTCCTTCAGAAGTAACTGCCTATGAAACCCTTTGATGTCAGAGATCCTGGCAGACTCCATCTCATAAAGATTCAGGAAAGAAACCAGCAATTTCTTGGATGCCAATGAGAGTTGTGCATCCACACATACATGCTGCAGTGATTACTCTTCAGAGAAATCAGTGGTGGTTAAACAAAGACACTGCTCACTCACTACATGTGATTGGCATTAACTTCACATCTGAAGTTCTTAAAAAATCCCCCTTTGTTTTATCACGTTTGCGACTGAAGGGAATCCCACAGAAAGTGTGCGAGGCCAATGCCATAAGAAATCATACTGAATCGTAGTATGATTTAGCAAATTCACATTTTCTTTGGGTCCAGCAGAATTCTATTCAAACAATTGCACAGTCATAGAAAAGCTGGTATTTTCTATTAAATCTTCCAGGGCTAAAGTGAAGTAGGTACATTCAGTGCAACATTCTTCCAGTGGTATGTGAGCAGAGAGGCAGGCAGCAGCAAATTTTATCCTTGCTTCACTTGTTCTGGGTGTTTCTAGGTCAGCCCAAATACTCTGATGGTAAGAAATAAGCACAGCAAAAATGTTAAACCATCTCCCAGAATAATTTATAAGTCCTTACAAAGAATACATAGGTGTTTATTTACTGTGTTATAACTGCGACATCAAATATAACTATATTTTCATTACAAAAAAATGACACATGCCATAAAATACTCTGACTTTATGATCCAATTCAACATAGTTCATTGGTAACAGTGGAGTATCACAGAGCAGTCACAAGGGTAAAGCTTGAGGTGATGAATTTCCAGTATCTTTATCCTACTTGCAAACAGTAAAGCGACATCATATTTTGCTTGTCATTGAGGGGTAAACTTTTGGAATAATGTGGCCTAATCACAGAAGATCCCAGCTGCCCCTTAACTCCCTGACGAGTCTTGCAGAATCAGATTTTATTTTACTTCAGAAAATATTAAGCAACAAGGTTGAGGAATAGACAGTATTTTCCAGGCAGAGAGCAGAAATCCTTCCATGTTACACCACAGCTAAGATACAAGCAAGCAAGGGCCTCAGCTTCACTGGTGTACCGAAGCCAAGGCTGTGAGTTACTTTAATTGTTGTTCTGAAGAATGAAATCAGGTCATTTTCTGCAATATTTCATTGCAGCTTTCTATTATGTTCATCTGTGCACAAGGCTTCAATCAATTTAATCTGGCATTTCAGCTATGGAATAAATCCAGAATACAGAGGAAGAGTCCACTGTGAAGAAAAGAACACAAAAGGTTGTCCAGAAATACTCAAAATATAGCCTCCTAACTAGATAAAGGCCTCATTCTTCATTAGAAATGGCCTTATTCTATCACTGCTATTCACACATCATAGGCTCTTATTTTTAATATTCCCCGTGAAATTTCATGGGACTACTTGTGAAATCAAGTCCTAAACAGTGTGAATAACCTATAGATTCAGGCCCCAAAATGGCACCATTTCTACAGTAAATTCGCCTGACTTTTGGTTGAGACTTTTTAGGAAGTGTCACATAGTGCTGTCCAGTCTTTTGAAACAATGACCTGATTTCTTTCTGTACATCTTGCATGGCATAACAGTAAGGATGACTTAGCTCTAACAATTGACATTTTTTAAAACAAGTCAGTCTTTTTTTATGCAGCTGCATTTTCATAGAATCTCACAGAGTCAGCATACAGAAGCTTACAGCTTTTTGAGATAATTCTAGCAAATAGGAGGATACATTTGAAAACAAAGTTTCAAAACTACATGGAAATCTGTAGAATAAAATATATATCTATATATCATTTCCCAACACAAGCTATTGGCAGTTTAGAAAAATATGATTGTTACAGTCTTTCTGACAATTGTAAAAAGAAAGGATTTAAAAAGTATGTTCAGCTTTTCAAAAAGTCATATTTTTAATAAGAAAATAGACTGGTCCACATTTCCCTGAATAAGCCAGAAAGGTTAAAGAAAGGTCCAAGAAAGACAAGGAGTCTGACTTGGACTTGATATCAGCTGTGATAACATGCATATGTACAGAGACAGCTGCTTGGCTCCAGTATTGTTTACCTTAGAAACGAGCCTAATTTATCACAATGTATTTAAAAATCATAAATAACATGACAAAAGTGGAACTGGTCCCTGCAAGGCAAATAATTATATTCATACAAGCAAGAAGTGACATCAATCCAGTTATTTTCTTGTGACAGTTAAAAGGTATTTTGTACCCAACTGTTACATTGAACAGCACATGTATAAACACAGATTATTATTACAGACTTTGCTATCAGCTACTATACATAAACAATAAGAGATGTTCATGCTGTAATTGCCTCTAACATTTTTGTTCTACTTGAATATTAACATTTACAAGAAGCTGAGGTGGAGACGTGAAATCAAGCCAGGATTTCAACATGCTAAATGCACAGAGTTCACGGGAAGGTTTCTGATCCTCCCCGTTACTGACATTTAGAAGTAGATAGGAGCTCTGAAGAATTTCAAAACCATTCACAATATGAGTTTCTTTTATGAACAGCCTTAGGTTTCCTCTCTGGCCAGAGGTGAGTGTTCTAACATGGGACACACTAGTGAAATTTAGATCCACATCAATAAACCTCCCATTTGAGAGGCTTCCCTTTTTAGTTCCACACACTTCTAAAAGAAGGTGGCAAAATGCCCTGATTTTTGCCGATTTTTAAATTAAAATCAGAGAATGGTTTGATTGCAGAAACTTCACTTGAGGCTGTTCTTAATAACTTTTTAATACATCAGTTAGAACTTCTTATTAATTCTGCTCAATGTGAGAGTAAATCCCTTCATTTTGTTGCAATTTTTGTGAAATATATGAGATATTTATTCACCCTATATGGGAGTCTTAGCACATTTCTTTAAACTTTCTTCTAGCTTGAAAGTAAACAAAGGCAGAAAAAACTAATGGAAACAAGATTGATGGAGTGTTGGTGAAGGGATCCAAGCCTGTTTATAATCCAGCCTTGTGAATTAACTGGGGCCCAAGACAGCCAGCTGCTTTGGGGAGTAAGGACAGGTCCCCTGTAGAAGCACTGCACATCGGTTATATTGCTAGGAAACAACAATGCAGCTTCTGGGTCTCCTACTACTTTTCAATGTCAATGGAGTGTTATGTCTTACAAAAGACAATGACAGAAAAATGCAACATCTGCGTTATTGCTTGTGTAATTGCGTCACAGTGATCCAGTACACCCAAGTAAACAAATGAGAAGAAGGTATGTTGCTGGAAGGGAAGCTCTGATGCTGGGCAGGTGAAGTGTGCCCTCCTGGAATCACCCAATAAACTCAAAGCACAAATTAAAAGAAAAAAAATAACTGAGAGAGTGACACTGATCAAAAGGAATACATCTGCTGAGACAAAAATTACTGTCAGGGTCTTGGAGCAAACCAAAGGTCTGTCTTCTGCCTTCCAGTCAAGCACAAGTTCAAAATGGAGGTTGGCATTTGAGGACAGACACACAGTTAGTACACAGAGCATCCAAATACCTTCAGGGATAGCCAGTGCTCAAGCAGTGACTCCCAGGTTAAACTCTTACCGGGCCAGATCTGGGAAGGTGATAGGAAAATCATCTTGGGTGCTTCTTGCCTTAAAGACTGAAGCCCTAACTCAAAGCTTATTAAAACACATACCTTTAAACTCTTCCAGCTTCCCTGTAAGACACGGTTTCTCTTAAAAGCTGCACTTGAAAGTTATGTTGAAGTGGAATGTCACCTTTCTTGAAGTAGAACAATAATTACACTCCCCCTTATATATATATATATATATACACATACTTTTTTTTTTTTATGGCAATGGAAAGTACCATATAGAGGCATTCATTCATATCTGTAGTGAAACCAAGTCTGTGGTGTTCAATGCTTATTGGATTTGACAAAAGAAATAATTTGATTTTGAAGGCAGGGGTCACTTCAGGAAAAATAACAGCTCCTACCCCTGAATTCTAGCTGGAGGCCTCCCAGCAGAGCGCTGGTGAGGGCGAGTGGCACTGCAGCCTGCCTTCAGTTCCCAACCTCTCAAAATTCACCTCTCCCTTTTAACATACAGCTTTTGATGGAGCAAAAAGGAGCTAAAATAAATGGTTTGCTAGGGCTTGATAAATGAGTTGTGAAATCAGTTTGTTAAAAGCGACCACTTTCTTTTTCTTTCTTTTTTTTTCCAGCTCAAGAGAAAAAAAAGGTCCTTGCTTATTAGGGTGTATAACAGCGACATTCAGAGATTCCCGGCAGCTCCAGGGCACGCACCCTGGAGCGTCCAGCCCCAGGCCCAGCAGCACACGGGAGTGCTTGCACCAGCAGTGACAACACAAGGATGAGGGTGCTGGAATTGGAACACTGGCCCTCCTCACCAACTAAGGGGCAACCTTCTGCAGGCAGGAATTGGATTACACATCAAAATCTGCTCAGAGAGATGAAAACAAAAGGGTCTGGGCAGCCTATGAGCAACGCTAATGGCAAGGCCTTTCATTATTAATGTTTGTTTGTTAAGTGACACCCTTGCACTCCCATCTGCAGATGTGAATATTAAGGGCAGTCCCTGAGCAGATGAGGCAGATGAGGGTAGGACACAGCTAGGAGACTTGGAAGAGACAGCTGGCAAGGACCAAAGTCCCCTCAGATAGCAACAAAGGCTGTTTTGACACAGGGGGCAGCAGAAACAGGCAGAGCATGCTCTGGTGATTTTGTGCTAACAGGGGAATACGGTATTTTTAACGTGTGTGCATAGAACTGAACATGTTTTTCATACAAGGATTTCCGGAGAGGGCATATATAAATAATATTTAATTGCAATCTAAATCGGTAGCTGGAATCAGAGAAAGGGCTATTAATAGACATGTGGCACAATAGTAATTTTCTACCTCACTGTATTGCAGTCATGGAAAATTCTGTAGAAAGCATCTGGCTACAAAATCAATTACAATTTATAATTGATTGCTCCAGGGGCTGGAGCATCTCTGCTATGAGGATAGGCTGAGGGCACTGGGGTTGTTCAGCCTGGAGAAGAGAAGACTCCGAGGGGACCTTATAACTGCCTTCCAATACCTGAAGGGAACCTACAGGAAGGCTGGAGAGGGACTTTTCACAAGAGTGTCCAGCGACAGGACAAGGGGAAATGGTTTTAAATTGAAGGAGAGTAGGTTTAGACTAGATCTTAGGAAGAAGTTCTTCAGTATGAGGGTGGTGAGACTCTGGAACAGATTGCCCGGAGAGGTTGTGGACGCCCTCTCCCTGGACATGTACAAGGCCAGGTTGGATGAGGCCTTGAGCAACCTAGTCTAGTTGAGAGGCGTCCCTGCCCATGGCAGGGAGGTGGACTAGATGATCTCTATGGTCCCTTCCAACCTAAGCCATTCTATGATTCTATGATTACAAATTAGGCATGCTTTCATTCCAAAGGCTGGGTCTGAAGTGTGCCTTTGGGGCTGTGCAGAATTCTTACTGTAATGCATGGGAACTGGAGTACAGGATTTTTCTGATGCTGAAGGGTCATTAATGTGGTCAGTCAAATACTAGGTCCAATAGTGCAGGCAAAAGAGCCTGGAGACATGCACAAGACCCCCGCCCTGTGAACAGGCTAGGTATCTGCATGCAGTACCGGCTACATGGCCTGAGCCAGATGCACAATTTACAAGCTCAAACATATTCAATCTATTTTAGAGGGTTTTAGCACCCTCTGACAGTGGTTGGATCTTGATTAAAGTAGAGTAAGCCCTCAGTTGTGGATGCTTATCTGTTTTGTGCATCTCAGGTTTTTGGCAAGAGGTATCTTAAGGCAGCAGCCTCAATTCAAAGCTGAGCTGTAACACATCTCGGTTACATATGGATGTCAGAGATCTATGAACTGGGGATTTTATAGGCACAAAAGTGAGAGTGTAACCCCTAGATCATGTGTGAGCAAAGATTCATGCATGAAGAACAGTGCTCAAATTTTAAGGGCTGTTTTGGAAACAGTATGATTTAGTTTGTGTTTTGAGGAATCTGAGCTTTGCTCAGTTTCCTGGAAGTTGAACTGAGCACTTTGTTTTCATTACTCGGAGTACTGACTTGATTAATATTTACACACACTTCCAGGAATCAGCATCACAAACTTTTCAGAAGAAAAATAAGAAAATAAAAAAGAAAGTAAACTTTGGATTTACATTTCAAGCTTACTTCTGTGGGTTTTTTAAAATTTTTTCTTTCTTAGAAAGATCTCACACCTCCGTTGGACTGGTGAGGTCAATGACATTATGGTAGTGTGAAATTGTTCTGAGTGAGATGATCATTGAAGCTCTGTGCTGTGAATAAATTCCATTGCAAAGTAGAAAGATCCATCACTTACGTGAGATATTTACATTACTTAAATTAATGGGAATGGATTTGTTGAGATTTAAAGCAAAAAATTTGAAGATTACAGACAGGGGACTTATCGAATAAGTTGAATGTAAACCCAGTAGCAAAAGTGTGCTTCTAAATTAGTGGGGGTTTTTAAACCTGCCACAACACTGAAAAATCAAGGTCATGCAGTTCTTCTGTTACGGTCCTCTGTGTAGAAATTTTTTCCCCAAGTTGCATATTCCTGTGGTGTCAAATGCATTTGGGAACCCATAAAAATCATCCAGATCAGAAAGGCTGGGCAGAAAGAAATCTGATGGGAGATTTTGTGCTTTAATAAAAAGCTATCTCCCTACTGATTTTCCCTTGTGCTATATTTTTCCTCATTATTTTTACTTTCTCAGTGGCATTTTACTTTCATCACCTGGAATGGCTCAGCAAAACTCAGAGAAGTGCAATGTAGCTATGCCAGAGAGAAGTGTATGCACAAGCACACATAGACACAGCCACACAGAGTGAGGTTCTGTTACTGCCCCTCTTCCCACACACTTCTTTTCTACTGGAGCATTTAATTTGAAATGGAGATGTGTGTGATGATTAGCTCCTTGCTGTACAGCCACAGGGGTTTCTTCCCTCAGCAACTGTTAGAGGAGTGTTGCAGGAACTTGTATGGCTCTCACACAGCTAATCAGAGTAGAGAAGGAGGTGTGTCCTCTACTGCCAGAAAGAACCGTTGCAAAGAAGGAATTCATTTACCCCATTCTCTGATGAATTATAGCTCTACTCCGTTTGGCTCCTTCACAAAAGAACTCACACACCTTACCTTCCTTCACTTCCCATTTAGATGTGAATGTCGTATCACTCAGTGTACATCCTCTCTCCTCACCTTTCTGCTTTCAGCTCCTCTCTGCCTGCTCTCTAGACCTCTTCCGCTACCTCCTGATGGTTAGGTTTTAATCCGCATCAGTTCAGATCCTCCTCACACTCCCCTTGCACTCCACTTGAATACCTTCACCATCCCTGCTCTCTCTCTCTCCTCTAATTTCCACTCTTCCTTTCACTTTTAGCAGAATTTTGGCATTTTTATCCAACTCTAGCAAACCCAGTGTGGTTGGAAGCATTATTAGGAACAGAGACAGAGTTCTGGCAGTGGAAGTATCTCCTCAGAACACTGAGGAGACTCAGAACACTTTCTTGCCCCATTTTAAACCTTACTGAATAAAAGCTGTTTAATATGCAATAGTACCAATAATACTGTAATAGAGAGATGGAACCAAAAGGATTCAGAGATTTTTCCTCCATAGGGCCTGCATTTTTGTCCTCTGTGTTCATTGTGACTCCTTTTCTTAGGCTGAATACAGTTTTGGATGCCTCTCTTCTCTGTCTTTAGCTAGTCCTCTTTCACATCTGCCTGTTCTCTCTCATTCTGTGTCTATAATGAGCTCCTTGCTGCTATGCCTCCCTATTCTACCTCAGTTTGCCTCTTTAGCAAAACTTTCATGGTTTTGTTAAAGAAGTATGACTTCCTCTATCAGTCCCTCTGCTACTAAATAATTTACCTTAAACACAGATTTAATTATTTTGGAACTTATTTGGAAAACAACACTGAATCTATCACACTGGTACCCAGAAGACAAGTTCCTCCCACAGCACAGCCAGGGTGGGAAAAGTAACTATTTCTTCAGTTAATTTTTGTTTTGCATGATTACTACTGTCACAAAAAAGATAAGGCAATAAGAGATAGCTCTCAGAAATGTCACAACATTTTAGAAATTACCTTTTCTCTCAGGACTCAGTTAGGTAAAACACCACTCAGAATGGTTTCATCACAGTAAAATGAGAATTGTTTTTACACTAGAAGGCAAAGTTAAAATATACATTCAAAAATTTGATATATCAGGCATAAGGTTAGTTAAATAAATGACAAGTTGTTGCCATCTTAGTTTAGAGTTTACACTCTATAGAAATCTAGGCTTGACTATCTTTGATACAATCAGTTTACATCAAATCAACAAACCATTAATATAAAAACATCCTAGGAAGGAATCTTGTTTCCAGGGTGGTATTATAAAAGTACCTCTGCCTTTTGCTTCACTGACACTGAGCCACACTGCATGCTACTGTTCAGGCTTTATGATCCATTACTAAATGTCTCTTTATAAAGCAATAAAAAACCCCAAACAAAACAAACACAAAAAACAAAAACACCCCACTGCTTTTTAAAGACAAGACCACTGATACAAGGTTTTGTTCAGTGCTCATAAATTTGTTCAGAAAACTATGACCTGATTTTAAAAGTTCTTCTGCTACTATATTCTACCTTTCCTGATTCAGGTGATCTGGAGAACACAGTAATTGGAAAAGAAATCTGGTAAAAAATAAGAGGGGACCCACCGCTACTCCTACTGTCAGTGGAAATATTTCCATGACCTTCCGCAATCCTTGTATCCAGATACCAAAAAAAACCAGCTCAAGATTTCAAATAGAATAGTCACAATTTTGGGGGGCTGAATGTCAACCACTGGACTCAAACATGATTCTACTCTACCTGCTCTCCAATTTGCACCCTGCTGCATGCCCATATCTTCTCATACTCGCTCTGACTTTGGTTGTAAACAACAAGATTCTGATTTTAAAAATCACCCCCCAAAACCCACAACAAAACCATCATTCAGTATTTCTTGCTAAAAACTGGTAGAAACAGCAACATTGCTGGATTATCCTTTAACAGTGGATGAGTGGATACTGGATGTTAGTCTGACCACAGATATGCATTTTTATATATATATGTACATACATACACATAAACAATCTCTATATACACCTTATAAATATAACAACAAAATATTGTAAAAATATTCATTTCGCTCAAATACCTGATTAAAGTGGATTAATCTTACATTGCATTTATGTGACCTATCCAGCTGATATGACGGCCTTGTTAGAAGCCCTAAAATCTACGTACTTGCAATTATTAAAAACAGAGTCTGTATTTCTGATAGTCACCTCATGACACGGCAAGAAGTTAGGTTGGAGGTGGGCGCTCATATCTCAGCATCAGGTTGAAGGACCGAGCAAAGTTGTTGGCCAGTGTGCAGCTGTGGGTCTCCTCTGCCAGGGGCAGGAGGAAGGCCAGGAGCAGGAGGAGCAAGAGGAGTAGTTGCAATGGTAGTGCAGCCCAGCACACTCGATGCAGGAATGAACATACACCTCCAGAGTGCTTCTAGAAAGACACAAATCAAAAAGCAACTCAAAGAAAATACCTGAGGAGGTGCATTTCAAATACCCAAAGCCACAAGAGGAACACATAAAGAAATCCCATTACGCTTTTCTTCATGATGGTGCAAATCTCCTGCCAATGAGCTGAACTATGTGTTTCACAAAAAAAGGCCAAGTCAAACTATTTGTTGTACTGAAAAAGAGGGCTCAATGTTCCAGCCAATATGGATTTGTACTCAGAACACAGAAATAACAGTGTGGCTACATTAGGTACCAACCTACATCACAAATAGCTGTGAACATCCACTGAAGTGGGACCCACATTTTCCACAAGAGGAAGTTAATTTGTTGTGTTTAAGCCACAGGCGATGTCAGTGCTGCAGCAAAATTAAGGCTTCTGGCCTCCACTGGATGCTTGCCTTTGTCCCACTATAACATCATGAATAGTCCACAGGAAACAACAGCAGAGAAGATAAGGAGCAGAATGAGGGCAGACAAAGGTAATTACATTCTTTGCTATTTTTTAAGGGTTTCGGCCACTGCTTCCTAAATTTCTCAGTCTTGCAGCTCTATATAAATGCTTACAGAATTAATTATGAAGGCAAATATAAAGCTGCAGTTACAGATCATGAGACAGTTGTGCTGTGAAATCCTTCTTCTCTTATATACAATCCATTATACTGAATGGCTGATGAGATTTAATTATTGTATCAGGCAGATGTAGAGGCAGCAGAGCAACAGCTGCTTGCTCTATCATTTCTGGCCTGCAGTATCTGAGTTGTAACTTGCTTGCTGAGGCCAGTGAAAACTCAGGTCCTTGGACGTTGGAACTGTCAGTAGTTAGTGGGCATGAGTAACTGTCAGGTTGTAAGTGGGACTCTGACTTTAAGCACCCTTGGACAACTTCCCTGGGTACAGCTAGCATTTACCGTCCAAATCAAAGCTTCACCAGCCTGGCTGCATCACAGGAGTCATCTGCTCTTACTGTGACTTGTTCTCAAACATGATCCAAAGTACCAGGAGTATGTAGCTGTACTAATGGGACTTCCCTTCTCTAGTTCTGGAGCCCAGACCTGAAATTCTTAATCTCCCCTGGATTTCATCAGCCTGTGGGCTGAACAAAACCTGCAGGGCATCTGTGTTTACAGTCAAGGCTAAAACCTTTATGTGTAAGGGCAGCAGCCACAACCCTTGAGAAAGTCAGAGCTTTCTGGGCTTGGCTCTGTAATGCCATGGAAGAGCCACTCCTCAGTGTAATCAGGACAAAGCAATGGACTGTCACTGAGAGCTTCTGTTTACATCGACCACTTCTTGTTCTTAATAATCTATTGCATCCATAATATGCAGCGATATGACAAATACATTTACTACAGTGCCCCATTTATACAGGGAGAAACCTTTTCCAGGTTCCAGAAGCCATGGACAAGTTTGTGTGTATTAACAGGTGTAGTTCTGTTGGTGGAAGATCAGATCAGAGATACCTCTGCCTTGGGACAATTCAAACCATGCTCTTTCTTCTATCACTAAAACGTAATAAGACTTAATGCTGATGTTGTTAAAGGGTAGGATCCTGTGACTGGCTGTTCAATAGTTCATTATGGCTAGAAGTCCAAAAATGTTCTCACAAGCTCTAACTAGGAATTAGAAGTCCACCTCTCACTGACACAGTTATGAGAAGGACTGCCAGTCTTCACAGTAGCACCTATAACTTTTGCTCCTTTAGTATTTGCTTTGAAAGCTACATTAATCTGAAACTATTATTTTATTGTCAGACCACCTACCACACCTGTCTTCCCAGTTACCTCCTTCTGCCTATCCACTGGTGGGAAATAGCGGGCTCTCCTAG
Organism: Eurystomus gularis; assembly: GCA_013400335.1. Classification (NCBI taxonomy): domain Eukaryota; kingdom Metazoa; phylum Chordata; class Aves; order Coraciiformes; family Coraciidae; genus Eurystomus; species Eurystomus gularis. The sequence goes on from VZZY01011572.1 coordinate 176,650, forward strand.
TTGTGCCTCATCTCTGTTCCTGCCACAGCCCAGGGTACTGGTATCTTATGGTTGCTCAGGTTTGTTGTTGGCCTCCTAAGATGACCACAATGCCAATTAGTCACTCATGCCATTCTTACCCCAATTCTTTTACTGATCCAGCATTTGATTCACAGCAGGTCACTGACTCTGCCCTGACCTCTAAAGCAAAGCCTATTAATCAAACTCTAAGCAATGGGATAAGATCAAAATGTTACTTCTTAAGTGCCTTGTTTTTAGATCTACTGAAAGGAGCTGTAAAATAGTATTGCTTTTCAAAGCTCATTCTCCAGAAAGAATTAATGTGATACAGCTTTATTAACAAGATAATGTTTGCTTTCCTTGGAGCTTTCTGCAGGGTAAGATACTCAGGCTCACTATAGCATATCCTAGCATTAGAAAAATCTATGAAGGGACATTTGCCTAGGGGCCAAACTTCAGAGAAGGGGAAATATTTTGTCTTTCTCTGCTGCTTTTCTCCCACCTGCTTGCTGGGTTTATAGGCATTTGTGTTTGATGAACTTTTGTCTTTGCTGCCCAGCTTCTTTGTTTTGTTTGATCACACAGTAAGGTCATAATCTTGTATTTCTGACTCCATTTGTTGCCATGGGAATGACTCCACTATCACAAGCATGGTATTATGATGTCTCTGCAGGACTGAAGATGAGGCACGCAGGAGCTGTGAGGGTTTGGTGCTTTCAGCAAATTTGCAATGATAAGCCCTTAATATATGAGGGCCCCAACCTGCACACACTGAAATCCATGGGAGATTTACCATTAACTTCAGTGCCTACAGAAGGATTATGCACAGAGACAACTAAATAAAGTCAGGATTGGGAACTACTTATTCACAGAGTTCAGCAGATACCCTTACAAATGGATTCATTACTTGTATGCCCAGGTTCTGGTGTTCTTGTGCACATAAAACCTGTATCAGTTCTGTTGCTTTGTGCTTGCTGGAAAAATTGGTGATACGATTTTTTTTTCCCCTGATAGTAGCACAGGAGGTGTTATAGTTAAAAGATAGAAAATTTTGAAGGAGACACAGTAACTTTTAATAGGAGAGATGATACAGTTGGAAAAAGCAGGGAAGGTTTTGTGCATTGGTTCCCACTCTGAGTGTGAAAAAAGCAGCACTTCAATTTTACTAAGAGGTATTTTTACTTGAGGTATTTTTTTAGGTCTGTGCTGTGAGAGAGAGATGCTTCCAGGCTGTGGTGACCTCAGACTATAGCACCAACAGGGAATTCAGGAGGCCAAGGTTCAAACCTCTGTTCTGCTGGGCTCAGAGTGATCAGGGCTGTACAATGCTACTTGGAGTCAGGACCACACTCCCAACCCTTTAGCACATCATTTTGGGTGAGAAAAACACAGTCTGACACAATTCCACTCTTGCAAAAGACAGTTTGAACAATTCACTTCCATATGAGATCAAAGGTGGGAACCACAATCCTTACTACACAGTGGAATTCCCGTTCCCACTCCAGCTACTGGCATCAGTACAGCTACTACCCAGCACCCACGGTGCCTGCAGTACGTGTGTCAGATCTAGGCTCCACAAAATATTCTGAAATCAAATCTTCCTCTGAGGAAAACTGGCAAAGCTCCAGTGAAGTCAACAGAACTTTAATTTCCACCATCTTAGAATAACAGCTGGAATACCTGGGTATCGAGCCAAAGTGTCAGAGACATTTTTGAAACACACATGGAAAAGGAATAGGTTGACATTTAAAAAGAAAATATACTTTTAAAGTTCACCATCAAGGATAAATGTACTCCCCCTTCTCCCTCAAAATACCAGGACAAGCAAGGACTGTCAAGGGGTAGACGGCTGTGTTTTGTGTAATGCTAAATACATGCTTGTACCAAATGAACTGCACTGGCTGTGAACATTCACATTTGTACTTGATTCATGTTGGGGCGTTTGAATGACAAGCATCGGTTTAGATCTAGGGAGTCCTCAGCACTTAAATCTGTTTGCAGTTAATAACTCCTTACCAAATGCACTGTGAAAAATGACTTGGATGGGAAGCAGCAGAAAAGCACTTTAGAACTTGCTACATAATATTCCTGTGTAAGTTGCTGAAGTGTTCTACTAAAAATCAGTGCGCTTCCCGGTTTGTTATTGACCGCATTCCAGGATATATGAAAACACACAGTTAATCTAGCTATTTGAGGGAGCAGTGGAATATAGCATCTTATACCATGCTCATTAGTGAGTTTTTGCTGCTGCTTGTATGTCACCAGCATGCCTGACAGAAATCAAACCTGCATCAGTGATCCAGCAGAGGAAAAAGATTTAGTCTGGATTCATTCCTCTTACCTTAGAACATTTCACTGAGATACTATCCTGCGAAATGCACTGCTGCCTGAAAACTCCTGCTCTCCCCATGGATAAAGGGACCAATGCCCTAGTGTCCTACACACACTGTATGGACAAAGACGCTAACAGCCATGCTGCTTCATGCCAGTGCTGTGTCCCATACACTACAGCAGCCGGCACAGATGTGCTGGTACTAAGGCAAGCATAAATAATTTCTCCTTAATATTGTCAGCCTCCAACTGCTTTCAGCTCAGGCCTGATGTAGCTTGTCCATCTAGTTAAAATTCAGTGAGTCTTCCTTCCAGGTACATGCGCAGTTTCCCCATTAACCTATACAAACTATCCAAAGTCCTTAATATCCTCTAGCAAGGAGTTCCACAGGTCAACCAACTGGCATGAAGAACAAATCCCTTATGTTAGCTTTGAACCTGGCTCCTAGTTCTTTCTTGTAGAAGAGCTGGAGAGGCAACCCCCACCTATACTCTCCATCATGTATAATTTTGTAAACCCCTGAGTTAAATGTTTAGGCAGGATGAATGCAGGTCTGCCTCCACAGTGGGAATATCACAACATAATGGGCTTAAACTACAGCAATAGGAATACAGGAAGTGTATTTTACTAGGAAGAAGAAATAGGCCTTGGAAAGGATCACCTACATAGGTGTGAATTTTACCACTTCTTACTTCTCTGAGAATAAACAGAGCTGCCAGGAAGGCTGCAATAGCAGCTTACCATACATCCCTTTCATTCTCAATAGAAGCACACCATCCTCAAGCACCATTCCTTTTTTTGGTAAAGCAGTTGTGTTATCAGTGATATTTTGCCTCTGAGAGGCCCTGAATTTCTGCCACTTGATATCCCATTGGGTGCAAATTCAGCTGCCACACACAGAGGCAGTTTATTGCCAACAATAAGAGATCAGTTCCAGGGGGAACATGGGCTGCTCTCTCAAACCAAAGCAAATTGAACTTTTACCTCAATGTGAGAGTTTGGAGCTGGGCTCCTCATCAGTTCTCAACTGATACTCTCAACCAATAAGCATCCGTCTTTAAGATAAGCAACATATTGCAAATCACAGCTGGTCTTTACAAGAGGAAAATAATCTGGGGGAACTGGATACTACTACCATCATAGAACTGAGAGTCCAACACACGTCGGGCAAAGCTATGGCTCATTCCCACATATCACAAAAGGAACTAAGAGTTGGGTACTGTTGATCAGAGGTTATGTGGCCTCTAAAAAAGGACAGTGAGCCACTGGGTTCAGAACTGTACGCCCTAAATGCAAACACTGCCCAGATTAGGCAACCGGCAGTGAGGAATGAGTGAGGATGGCTCGGATCCTTTTTGTGTGGGGCTTCTCATTCTCCATCTCACAAAGAGCTACCAGAATGAATGTGCTGAAGGGAGGTTAACTGAGGTCACACAAGCAATTTTAGCTCTGACATTTTCTATCTTCAGATTGCCTGACTTTGCAACCTTAACATTCTTTTCAATTCTGAAGAGCATAAGCATATGTACGTAGGTAAGTATACAAACAAATCACAGGCTTTGTTTTCTCTCTTAGGGGAGATTCCGGAGTAGCTCAACATGGCTGGATCAAGCTACAATCTTTGATGAAGGCTTCCTTTCAAAGGAACAGAAAACAAGGAAAAGCCAGCAGTTTGTATCTGAGGTTTCAGCAGTCAATATGGCAGATATTTCAGAATTTCTGCTGGAAAGTGACACAAATGGATTTATAAAGGTTAGCTTCTGTGTGCATATAAAATATGACATGCTTTTTAGGAGAAGCATGCCACAGGACAAAGGCTACAGCTTCATCTGTTAACATAGCACTGATTTATCTAATTCTCCAGGCCTAAGCAAGCAGAAAAACTCCCTCATTTTGTCCCATCTTCAGCACATAAACAGTGGAAACTACTTTCTTTTTATCTGGGAAGTGTTTGATCTGTGATAAAAGCTAGGAAGCAATGAGGAAGATTTGTAAAGTGTGCTGTCTGGCATAGCATACTTAACAGTGGGTCAATTAGGAAGAGGCAGTCAGGATTTTTCAGCTTTTTGTTTGCCTAAGTTTTCTTTCTGAGGAAACTGCTAAGGGAAAATAAATCTATCTGCTAATTTAAAATGGTAAGATGCCTCTCTTGCTGTGTTTGGGTTATGGTAGAATTCCTAAAGCAGGTAGGCACAGGCTTACAGGCGCAGTGACGAAAAAAATACAGAGAGATATTCTCTATATCTGTAAAAGAACTACTGAAAATTGAGGGAAAGATACCTTTTAATAAGTCTTTTCCACTTCACTAAGAATGTAATTGTAATGAACATTCCAAGTGGCTAACACACAGCAGGACTTCAGGAAAAAAAAATGGGCCACGTACTTTCAATAGAGAGGCCGCAGTAACACACGATGCTGTGCACTTCTGTAACGTGACTTTCAGCCATGAAGAATTCCTGTCATATCTACACTTGGGCAGAGCAGAGCACATTACTGTTTTCTTCCTGGCAAGCTGTGGCAGCTCTTGCTTTGCAGTTTCCTGAGTGAATGCATTAATTTGATTGACTCCAGATCAATGGTGTCTCTAAATAAGATTAAATTACATGTTCCTTCTGTCCATGTGTTACAGGAGATTACTCTTAGCAGAATCTCAAAGGAAGCAATTAGCTGACCACTGATGTAATGAATCCTAATTATTTTGTTTGTACAAACAATAAAACCATAATCATTCGTTTAGCAAGGAAGTGTAATTACTCTGCGCACTCAAGAAAATAAATCAAACAGTGCTACCTAGACCTGTAAATAATGAGCCTTTGACTTCCTATTTATGCTAAGAATGCTCATGGAATATTTTCAGGTAGCTAGGAGCCAACCCTTGAAAGTAACATTTATCATCGCTATTATTGAGCACTTGCTTGATTATGTCCTTGGGTATGCTAGATGCCCTGCAGAAATATCCCTCTACATCGCTCTGTCACTGGCACCTGCTAAAAATTCACTGCAGCCAATGCAATTTCCTGCAACTGTTTTTTGTTAATCAACAAGAAGTTGCTCCCATTGCAATCATTAGCCTGTACTGTTCCTAAGGGCACCGGTGGCTAGGGGCATGTCTTCGGCAAAGGGTGAATGATCAGAAAAAAAAGCACATTAAGACACATGGAGCAAGCTCTTTTGTGCCCAGCATTTCGCCATGCAGGCTAGAAATGGAATAAAAACAGAAGGCAATGGAATGAGACTGGCCGCAGCTGGGTCTTCCCCTTCTCCAGGTTGATCTGCTGCTGCTGCAAAATATTTGCAGCTCAAACAGGAGAGACAAGCAGAGTCATTGGGGACCTCGTATTGCAGAAAGCAGAGACTGATCAAAAAATAGCTGAAATTCTGCCACCTCTCCTGATTTTGTGTGACCCAAAAGCATGAAGGGGCTACAAATTAGAGATAACCAGATCCCACTGCATGCAGACTCACTGGGTGTTGCAAGTGCAGTGATGCAGCCCCAACCTTGTGTACTTTCTCCAGATATTAACTCGAGAGATCAGCCATTCTCTCAGGGTAGTTGGTTTCCTTCACCATGGTTTTGAAAGGATATTCAAAACATACAAAATATTTTGTCTAATCTTTCTTTCATTTCTAGCTACACTTCAGGTGTCAAATCTGAATTTAAAATAAAATGCAAAGCCACCAATTTTGCAGTTGATTTCTTTTCCTCTTCTCTCAGCCTGAACAGCAATGCACCCAAGAGGGATATTATCTTTATATTTTCTGGTTCTCTTAAGTTGTGCTCAACAATCTTACAGCAACGCAGGCTCACATCCTTAGCCTGAATGAAAGACACAGACACTTCTGCTTACCGCACTTGAATTCTCATTGTAGTGAGATTGTTTAAACACAGAATGAATGCTCTGAAGTCGGCAAAACCATACTGAAGCAAGCAAGGTGTGAGTTACTGCAACATTTGTACTAGCTGAAGGGAAACTGCAAATCACTTGTTGGTGCAATGGGAACCATTTCCTTCATGCTTATGAGGTACTTCAGTTCTTCGTTCCTTCCCACCCCAAGCTGCTTCTCTTTGTTTGTGCTCAGTAGCTATTAAAAGGTCTAGAGAATGTTGGGTTTTTTGTGCTCTTGCTGTAGGCCTCGTTGACAAAGGTCTACTACCTGCCATTATGTTACTCCAATATCCCTGAAAATTAACTGAACACTCATCTCCTTCAGAGAAGTTAAAGAGGAATAAATACCACCTACCCTGAGGCAGGTGGAACAAATGAATTAAAAAATTGTATCTAATTGTACTGTGGAGATGTGCTTATGCCTACAGCTTTTGTTGTTTTTTCATTTGTTTGTTTGTTTATTTTCCTCCAAACCCAAATTGACCCAAAAGCAGAGAATTCCTTGGTCAGTCTTCTGGAATATCCCTTTAGGCCTCTTCTAGGGAAAAGCTGCACTACTGAATGTTTGGCTGCCTCTACAGCAAGTATTAAAATGCCATATTGTTTTTCCAGCCTGAAAAATTCTGGTGACCTCACTGGATGACCGACAGTACCAAACAATTAATCCTGAGCCAGACAGTGAAGAACAGAAACTGAGGGATTTCAGGAAGGATGAACTGCAGCCAGAACTATTCAGGGGATGTGTGAAAACTACCTTACATTGGTCTGTATTTGGCTGGGGAAAAATATTAGAGATGCTACTCCACATTTGAGTACCAAAGGAATATCTCATTGGAATGGGGAAAGTCTTGATTTCTGGCCGTACTAGAAGTGCACTGTACTGCACCCTTTAAATACTGGTCTCTTCTAAAGAGATGTTGCAACAGGATAAATCAAGGGTTTGATTTAGCTTAAGATGATTTTGTGATTATGTTCCTGCAACATGGTATTCATCCAATCTACTTTGTGTTGGGCAAATAAAGCCTTATTCTACTCTTTCTGAAAACAAAGAGAAAGTGAGATAGCAGAGAAAGCAGAAGCTGACAGGGTCTATAAACAAAGCAATTTGTGACAGAGAGAAAAGATTCAGATCAGCACTGCTCAGGTCAACAAAAAAAACTCGCTGACTTTATGAAAATGGGATCAGAAATGCTGCTTGGGTTGAATAAGAAACTGGCAGCATTTTGTTTTCTTTAAGCTTCTTATCATCTTCTGTATTGCTTCTGTTTCTTATGTCATCACTTCCGAAAGAAAATCCTTCACAGAAGGAATTCTGCTGCTTAGAATAAGGATTAGTCTAATAACATTAGACACATCTCTTGACTTTCTCTGGTTTTATGCATTAGAAAGAAGGTGGGCTGAATGATCCAAAGCAATTTTTTTGGAAGTATCTGAAGAAATAGAAGTCCCATTTTCAAAATTATTCTAGGCACCTGGCCCCTAAATCCCTTAGAAAGAGATCTGGGCTCTTCCTTAGTCTCTTTTGAAAAATAAATTAAGTTCATACCACATGTAGATATATAAAAACTGAGTTCCTCTACTCTCCCAGGAGATGGATATTTAGCTTCTAGAGATACAGTAAGCATAGCTCAAGAGTGAAAATTATGTAATATTTTTCCTTTTAAAATATGGAGAAAAGAAACTTCTTTAAGAGAGTGTTTTAATAAACAAATTGATTTCAAAACTCTTTAGAAAAGCTTAATTTAAAATAATTACCTGTAACATGTCTGATCAAACATTTTTTATCTTAATGATAAGAAACTTTCATACCTTTCTGAATTTGTCTGGTTCCTCTGAAGATCCAGGACTCTGTTTAAAATAATAAATAAATAGATTTAATTTTTAAAATACATGAACTTAAGATCCCAGTGGAGAGTAGAACCTATAAATAAATGAGTATCCACCTCACAGGGGATGTTTCTTTCAAATTCATGGTCATCTGGATAGAGTGAACCAGCAAAGAAGCTTTTTTCACGAGTTCTTAACACACATTAGACAGAAGGCTAAAAAGTTTTCAGGTTCCTGACCATTTGAGTCAGATAAGCAGTTCTCCCAGCAATAGCTTTGACTTTACTGACACCTATTGACTATATTTATGCTTACACAAGGTTTTGGTTAAGAAAGCTTAACTCATTACAATCAATGGCAAACATTTCTTAGAAATATGCTCTTTATTAACAGAGGTCATTCTTACCTTCCATGCACTTTAAAGGATTCGTATTCTAAGTGAGCTTTGGATTTGAAGACAAGGTTTCCCAAAGCAGAAAATTTTCAGGTGCCTCAGATTTTATGTGTTCAAGTTCAGGTACCTTCCAAAACACTTGCATACAGAAAATACCAAATGCACACCTGTAAAGTCTAATCCTCCATTTAAGGTATCTTGACGTTGCATGCACAACGTAAGTAGTTAAGCTAGAAAAATCTTAATTATGTATGTTTACACTAAGAACAGGGGAATATCTTTAGCATGCCTTGGAACATCTTATAGACAGGGATGAATTCTGCCATCTTTAGCATGTCTTATATATAACAACTCAGTAACTTCTTTAATCATTTGGTTCTTGCATTAAAATACCTCCTCTTTATTTCATTCCAAATCCTTAGCCTGTAAAAACAATTTCAAAAAGGACTGGGTCCTTCTGTGCACAGTTACTTCCTGAGTCAGTCAGTGGCTCTTCTGATCACAAATAATGGACAGTAAATACATTTTTTTAACAGTTCCTGCAGTAAGAATAATTCATTGGAGAATGTTGTGTGGAGAAAGGGCAAAAAAATAGAAATCCATGTGCCCAGAACTAGGTGAAGATCCAAAATATTAACACAGACAAACATCTCACCATCCCCAACTGCATTCATCTATGACAACAGCCAACTGTCATTCTGTTTGAACTTTCCATTTTAAGAAATACTCTGAGCATTGTTTACAAGGGGAAAAAGCACACAATTCTTACTTTAATACAAGAATATTTGTGCTTATGTTTATATATACATGGCTGTGTTTGTTCAGTCTTTGATGGCATTTACTAAGAGAGGTTTTGATTAAGCAGACACAAGTAAGTACTGTTGAATTATGACTAGCAATGTGAAGCAACCTAAAAGAGCAATGGCAGAGATCAGCAATTGTGAACTGAGTGCTGTCACCCACCGGTGAACTCATGGACTCTTTCAGTTTAGATTTGTAGAGCATCCACCGGTAACGCAGGTCCTCCATTTCTTCAGAGTTTCCAATGACAGGATGAAGATGAAGAAGGTCCTCAAAGAGATGCTGACCATCAGGCACACGAGACTGCAGCTCCTGCAGGCAAAGACAAGATTAACAACAACTTAGAATTCAAGAAGGCCCTAATTTTTAAATCTAGCATTCAAAAGAATAGTGGTACTAAATCAAACTATTAGGCACTCTGGAATAGCACAATTACTTTTGTTATCATTGTTTATTGGCCTGAAATGATACAAAAGGGTCCACCCATCTGCAGGACTTCTTTAGCCTTGGATAGGGTATTTCTCTTTGTTTAACTTCTTACAGCATCCACTGTCATTGCATCTGGCTATATTCAATAGAAAGAATGAGGCCAAATACCAGACACTGATTTTAATCAGCTTCTTTTAATTAACACCTTTACCATACCACACTGGAAATGATCAGTCCAACAGCTAGATGCCAGGCTACTCCTTTCCCTTCTACCACTCCAGCTCTGGCAGACCTTTCTTAGTAAAAGGGGTGAAATATTTGTCTTAAATTCCTGAGTTTCATCTACTCTAGAGTCTCCTAAAGCAGGGAGTGCAATTTTTGCAGGTTTTGTTTTGTTGGGTGTTTTTCTTTGTTTATTTGTTTTGTGGGAGTTTTCTTGTTAGTTTTTTTTTGGTGGTGGTGGTGAAGGGTGTGTGTAGTTTTTGCTGTTTGGGTTGATTTTTTTTAATTCTGAAAGAATTTCTACTTATTGCAATCTTTGCCACCATCTTCATCCCCTGAAAACTAACCTCCAGTTTGCTCTGGCGTTCCTTAATTTCCTCTGTAGAAGATGAAGTCACAGCAAGAATTTTGGTCAGTTTGGTGTTTTCTCCTTGTAACCACTCTGCAAAGTCATGTAGGAGCTTCAAGTTGGCGGTCATAGTCTGCCCTTCTCCTATCCTCTCCTAAGTTACAGAATAATAGGAACAAAAAAGTCCTTACTGGTATGTCAGATGTTTCCTCTGAGACCTGACTGCAAGATCTTAATCTCCAACTTTATAACCCATAATACCAGATGAAGCCAATAAAATTGATCTTTTGACGCTGATATGATGGCATATACAGAGTCCCCCTCTCACCTGCTTATGGTTGGGATCTACATCCAAAGGATGCAAGGCAGGTCCAGACGTCCATCTGCTGTCCACGAATGCTATTTTCTTCTTATCAGCCACTGGTCTATTTAACTGCCACTTTTTGAGAAGACTAAAGAACACAAAACCAGAGACATCAGTGCAGTGAAATATCTAGTGATGAGACATCCACATTTTAACTGAAACTATGGGTGACACCTCTGGTGAAACAGCACTATTATCATTATACTATATTACAATTAATAGCACTATTACCATTAAAGTTATTTCCAATATCTTTTTAACAAAATAAGACCAAGACAGGAGTGTCTCAAAGTAGCACCAGTTCCCTAGTACTAACATTTTCAAGTGTTTTATCTTCTTTTCTTTTATTCACAGGAGTAAGGGACCCAAAAAAATAAACTGCCTTGACAATATACCTTCTAGTCTGGCAACAGCAGGCAATACAATCAAACCTTCCTCCATTTAGTCATTCCACTTTTATGCCTATCCTGACACTATGTATGAATATACTCACACATGTAGTACAGTATTAAATTTTAATACAGACTAGCAAATATGAGCAGTAGTTTGACACTGGACAGTGAGGGTAAAATAAATTAAGTCCACAGTTGCCAGCTACGAAAGGATTTTAGCTTTGTTTATACTCCTGCAGGTTTGCAAAGGCAGAAATCCCAGTGCAGCTATAGCCTCCTTGGAGATATCTTCAGATCAGATAGCGAGGAGAACAGGAAGGTGAGGCAGAACAGCAGAAGTCACCCAGTCAATGTCTTGTTTCCTCTGATATGGACTGGCAGTACGAGGGTGAGCCAGGTCCTAAGGAGACACTGCTTACTCCAAGTGTGAGGTAAAGGCAGCTTCAGAGACTGCTCTGGTCCCTGGATTCTCTAAGATGGTTTTCTTGGAAATAATGATTTCCAGTTTACAAATGATTAAATAAAATCTCACCTTGCTCCTAGCATTGTAACTTAACTGTTCGCTTTCCCACTACAAAGCATAAAGCATCAAGTGTGTCTGGTCATACAGTAGTAAAGAGCATTCCCTTGAAGGGACATGAGAAAGATGTACATGAACACTTACCCAGTTGTCATTTCCTTCAGCAATCTCCATGACTCCTTCAGCTGATCCAGCTCTGCCTGGACATGGGCAGCCTCCTCTGGGGAAGAATTCTCCACGACCAGCTGGCCACGAGCTTCCACAAGGTGCAGCTCGATCTCCTTATCTGGAAACTCAGCTAGCCATCTCTGAAACGTACAGCCCTTACAGTTACTTCTAGGTATCCTGCGTAAAGCAGAGGCTATGTCAGACTGAAGGCCATGTTCAGTCCAGGACTATGCTGGTTCTGTTGGCACTAGCAGAAAAAAAAATATGCTGTGGATTCTTGCAGAGAGCCAACATAGATCAAAGAGCTGATGGCAAAACTTAAAAGGGCACAAGCTGTCAGTGCAACCCTTCTGTGGCCGTCCCATGAGATATCTTGATTTCCCATATGAAGGCAAAAGCTGCCAGCTGAAGTAACCTGCCAGAATGAATCTAGCATGCAAAATACTGCTACACAGGGAAAAGCTAGCAGCTGTGGAACAGCTCCGTTCAACACAGTGTGAGGTTGGCTAACAGGGTAATAATGTTCAATGTTTTGATGCGTACATACAAAGGTAGGTATTACCCAGAGAGACCACCCTGGCAGAAAAAGCTCTTTTTAAAGCCACCTATCCTTTAATAATACTTTATCTATATCAACAGTTCTTATCCATTTCTCACTATTCTTGATTTTACCTAGCTTTACAGCCCACAGCACAGGGCAAAGCAGGGAGGCAGCAGCAACCAACAGGAGGAACAAACCATTATTACTCTCCCCAACCAGGAAACCCTCACCAGAAAACTCCTGCCTTTACTGTCTGAATGCTGCAAAGTGAATAATTAACATCTTACACTAAGATGCTTTTCTCACCTCAAGGTCTGCCACTCTGCCCTCGGTGTTCTGCTCTCCATCAGCATCCTGGCAGCAGTCAATCTTCTCCGTGGTTACTGTGATCCACTGCTGTAGGTCAGAAAGTTTGTTATGGTATGCCCAGTGCTTCTGAACGTGCTCTTCACTCTGCTGTATCATCATCTACAAATGGTAAAAATATGTCAGCAACTAAACACAGACAACAAGCAGTTCCATTACTCGATCTAACTCTGTGACTACTGGCGCGGACTCCCATGGGCAAAAAGGAAAAAACATCTGTTAATGAGACACAAAAAACTTTGTCCTTTAGCATCAGTGGCACAGAAACTCCTACAAGCTCCTGCAGGCCTGAGTTCAACCACATGGGGGGGCATTAGGCACTAGAATAGCTCCCCTCCTTTTCAGCTGAAACAGAAGAAATAATATGTTGGGGGCTGTTGTACCCCAGTCAATATTAAATACATCTTATACTCCCTGAATCAGAGATGACTGTACAGACTTTTTTTGCAAAAGTCCATTTCAGTCATAAATGGGGTTACTGAGATTGAAACTAGAATTCTGTGGTGTGTATTAGAGTAATACTTCATCACATATGTTTATGGTGACTTGCATAATGAAGGTAATTTTGTAAGCTCTTCTTCTGAGACTCTTTTGGAAGGTCCTCTTATAGCTATGTTTACAAATTACAAAATGCCTCAGGTCAAAACAAGTAATTATGCAATAGCAACACTTTTCTCTCATTAACTTTTAGGTCACAAAGCTATAAAAAAACCAAACAGTTCAATACAAAAACATTATCCAGGACTCTGTGAAGAAGTCAAAGCACCTCCATGATAAAAAAATGATTAAGTCTTTTGGTCAGAAATCTCAGGCCCACTCCAGAAATAATTTATATAGATATAAAATCTATGTGGATGGTATGTTATCCCAAAGAGAAATCACAATACAGATAATAGAGAAGTTATCAAAGTCATAAGAATTCAGTGCCTTCTTCCCCTGCAGTGCAAATATCTGTCACTCAAAAGCATATAATCCCATAATAATGCCCAAAGATTTTTTTTTTCTGTTTTTTAATAGTGGCAACTGACAAGTCCTTAGGCAACTAAAAATGCTTTCTTATGTTACCTCCAATGATCTCTTCAGGGCCTGAGAGTCAGATGTAAGTTGGTTCATTTCATGCCTGTGTGTGGTATTTGACTGAACAAGCTTCTCTACCTCCTCCATTTGAATCGTAAGCTCTGCCAAGTCATCTTGGATCATCTGCAGAGGAAAAGAGAGATTCCATATGGGTAATATGCTAGATGTGGCATGGACCTCCCCAAAATATACACTAAAAGTAGTTTCATTTGACAGTGTGAAGGGAAAAAAAGAAAGGAACAATAACCGTCATTAAGAATTTGTTTTTTCATGCCTAGAAGTAAATGTTTCTGAAAGAAATGATTGGATGCTCTCACATTAACAGTTGCTGGGAAGCTGCCAGAGGAGACACAGTATAACTAGTTAAGTACTGCACAGACGTGGTGATAAAACCCCTGTGGCCACCAAGGATGAAGTGGCACCATATAGCTGTATCACCGAGAGCTATATCAGCAAAAGGGAAGAGTCACAACCACTCTCTTTCCCACCTGCTCTTCTCTCCCCTCTCCCAGCTATGTAGTCCCACTGCATGCCTTGAGCAGGCTCTACTGCATGTTGGACCCTTTGCTGAATCAGTTCAAAACACTAAGTGGAAAATTATCATATTTTCTTGTTGGTTATTTTTTTCTTATCTTGGCCAGCTGAATTAGCCCATGGAGTAAATTCAGCACGTGTCAAAGCTGTGACAAGGTAAAGAACAGGACGGGGGATATGCAGAAGAAGTGAGGACAATGGGAACTCCCTGCTTTTGGATGGAGTTAGATTGGTTCACGTCATCTTGTGCAGTTTCACTCCTAGTGCGAAGTATCAGGATACATTTTCTTTAGCAATAAAACTAGCCCAAGAAGATGTGGCACAAAGAGCTCCAGCTGCTTGTTCCTTCCCTCGAGTCCAGTTTGCCAGTTCTTCAGCTGCATTGGTTCAATTTCATCTAGTCCATGCTATAAATTGGACCAAATTAAATTATCTACCACACAATTAATTAAGGGGACAAGATACTGAATTCCTAATGCTAACAAAATATGAACCAACAGGATGACAATTAACTGAGGATATCACAGTCAAACTACTGTAATGTACCTGGAGTCTCTGGAGTTGTGTCTTTTTACCCAAGAGGTCAGGTCGTGGTTCCTTTTCTAGATCTAATTTGGCTTTGATGGCAGATAATTTCTTCTGCAAAGGTGCAAAACCAGCATCAAAATCCTTATGTTGCGATATCAAATTCTAGATGTATGAAGAAGAAAAAAGATCCAGCATGTGATATGCATCCCTTGGCATTATCTTTTGTTAACGTCCATTTCATACTTAGAACAAACACCAAGCTACACTATGCAACAGATCACAAATTTATTTGAATAGTTCATCAACCTAGAAAAAGGGATTGGGCACAGCTGGTTAGTACTAAATTTAAATCTACAGAACTGTTTTAGCAAAAGATCGGTCATTGTCTTTGTCTCAGGCAAAGACTGTGTGTGAGGTTTGAATCTCACCTGGAGTTTGCTCTTCCTTTGCAGCAGGCTTTTGTGTAGAATTTCTCTCTCCTTTGAAGCTTCAGCTACTTCTTGCAGGAAAGACTTTGCATTTTCCTCACCAAGAACATTGTTTAGCAGATCTTTCTTCAGCTGTAATGTCATCAACTTCTCTTTGAACTGGGAGCTTTCAGCTAGAGCAGCCTGAAGGAGAAAAATTCTTCCAGTGACATCATAATAAAAAAATAAAAATAATATAACCATATTATTCCCACACAAGTCACACAACCAAAGTAGTATGACAAAGTCAGGTAAAAACAGCATGCTGGGCTGACGAGGGGTAACAGAAGGTACCTGGACAGTGCCCAGTTAAAGGAAAAGTCTTCCTGATAATGTTAGAAGCACCAGGACTGCATCCATTTTGTGAACAGAAATAGAGGAAAGCTGTACTATGGAAAGAGTTGTCTGTGCAGAGGAGAGGCCTAAACAACCAACAGAAAGGACAGCTTGAATGCTCATCCTGAGGATAAACTCCATCCCTTTTCACAGACCTATTTATTCCGGAGATCACAGGGATGACAAAGTAACAAACACGCCTTGCTGGGCACATGCGTAAATCATGCATTATAATCCCACAACTGTATTACTGCTCACTTCTTAACAGAGGCCACAGACTTCCCATTCAGGGAGATCTGGGCTAATGCTAAATGATATTATCATCACTGCTAAAGATATCTAGCACTTGAATTCAGCACTTAATTCAGCTAACAACTCCAGTTAACCAAATGGAGGGCAGAAAGTAAGACATTCTGCTACAGCTAGAGCCAAGTATTGACCTCGGTACCATGGGGTTTCCTGCCATACTGGAGAAGCCCTTCCCGCTGCTGCGGTCCAGCAGCTGTATGCAGGGCAGCTGCTGGCACAGCTTGGGCAAATACAAACCAAGTGTCAGTTTCTGAACTTAGTAACAGGTTTGCTACCTCAATGTGAGCCAGTGCTGGCTCTGGAGTCTGCAGGAGCATCTGAACCGATGGCTTCCACTGTTCAAAATCTTGCAGAGGATTTTGGAAGAGTCTTCTCAGTTGGGTTTCTGTATCAGTGCTCATCTTAGATGTCTTGCTTCTAACACTGCAAGGATAAAGTGACAGCCGAGAGAAGGATTATGAAGAAATCCAAGTCCAAATATCCTATTCATTAAAGGATGACTTAACACAATACTTGTGTGTAAACTGTATCCAACACAAAAGCCTCAGTGTTTTTTACTGTCTAAGCCTGGTGTTGCGTACCAACAGCTGCTCTGTCAGTCAGAGACATCCAACAAAACTTTATTTAGATGTTATAAGACACATTTGTCTCTTGTGCAATTGTGTATCAGGAATTACTTTGCCTTTCTAGCAGCCAGCAGTCTCCCCATACATGTGATCTCTTTTGGCTGCCAACGCGGTTTAACAAATCATATTATTGAAGCAGTCTCGCTGCCTGATGGGAGGAACAAGCTAAGAGTGTCTAGAATTTAACAGCAGTTGCCTGTACAATTTTACATATTACCAAGACTTTGTTCCTTTAAAAAGAAATTTTTGATCAGCCTATGTTACCCACAAAAAGAGGAAAATACATATTTTTTCAGATAGAAATTTTTAAAATATTGCAAAGCTATTTGCATTTATATTTACATGGGATTCTGATAAAAACTTTGTATTTATATATATGCATACACACACACAGAGCTATATATATGTGTGTATATATACATATATATAAAATCAGCACACATTCATAAATATCCATGCTTCCCTTATATAGGTTTATCCAAAATACAGCTGAGTAACAAGGCCTAGCAGTGACACACCCCATGCAGCTGTCTCCTGTTTTCTCAGCTTTCCTGACCTCCCAGCTTGCAGAATCCTATTTGATATGGCAAAATGCTCCCCAAACTACATGTTCATATGGGAACATATCCTGCAAATTCACAGGACAGGAAGGCAAGAGCAATGCCAGTTAAGATTAATATTGCCTTTCTACAAAAACAGAAACTTATAGAAAGTAATCTTACCCTTGCCACTGGGACATTACGGAGTTACACAAAGGCAAGCTTGCAGAGGCCAAAAGCTTCGCAAATATAAAGTTCTTACATAACACGTCCTTTGCCACTTGCTCAACTGCCCATGCCAGGCTCAGCATGAAGCTGCCAGACTTCTCAAAGAAGCTTTGGAGAGAAGCTGGCAAAAGAGCAGCAGCCATTTTCTACTCACAGGCAAGTCCCTTGCCTTCTCTGCTTCTCTTTCGACATCATTCACTTGTTAATTTTTAAACTGAAATCCTTTCCCATAATGACTTATAACCCTTCCAGCAGGATAGCATACTGTGCACTGGACAGAGGAAATAGGCTTGGATACAGTAAAAAAACTGACCTTTCTTTTTCCATAAAGAAAAGATCTTCCTCTAGTTTGCAAAATTTGCTGCAGCTTTACTTCCTGATTCCAGGCAGCCTGGAAACGGAAACACTGAAGTCTGGGGAGAGGCTAAACTTTCAGAGTTTCCAACCCAAGGCAACTTGAAAACAGGATAATGCATATATGCTGCCAGGAGAAGGAGAATAAACTCTGCCAAATAATTGCTAAGGCTGATGAGTCACCACAACAAACTCACAAGGGAGGGCCATAATTCTTCTGAACCGTTTACTACTATGGCTCCTGTCCTGATTTTCTAGTTGCTGTCATGAAAGGCAAGCAAAATACATAAGTGATTATTATAAAATGCTAAGAAGATCAAATTAGCTGCCAACAATCTAATTTTCTTCAAACCATACACAACACTAATGATGCAAGATCATTGCTTGAAAATGGCCAGCTGCCTACAGCTCCTAGCAAATGGCTAAAATTACAGGTTTACTGAAATGTGGGGGTGGATGTAATTAGCAAAAGCCTTTATTTTCTACCTCTCCCCTACAATTAGATGCATATCACTTTTTTCTTAGGCCCCTGTCAGTCCCTTTAATACCTGAGAGAAGATTCCCCTCCCCCCCCCCCCAGCATAATCAGACTTCCCACTACCTTTGATACTGCTGTATTGCAGAGACAACACTCTCAGCATATGGCTGCACATCTTGGGAAAACCGTAGCAGTTCCTTAAGCTGAGCCTTCAGCCTCTCAACCTTGGACTCTTCTGCAGCCAGAGCTGCTCTCGTTGCCTTAATCATAAAAATAATGAACAGATCACACCTTATGCAGTGTCTGGCACATGAAAGGAAGAGCTTCTTTCAGGGTATTCACAAGTCCCCTTTCTTTTGCTTTTTCCTGGTTGTAAGGAATATGGACTTTGCCAAGGTGAAAAACATTCTCACAAACAGTTTTGTTCCTGTGGGCTCTCTCTCCTCTGCTCCCACTGCCGAGCCTCTGCATCTGATCTGCAGGGTTCACCATGTGAACAGAGTGAACCACAAACAGGCCCAGTTTCAGTTCACTGATTGCAGTGATGCATTAATATGAGATCCATTTTTGGAGCAGTCTTATCTGCATCTGTTTGCATGAACAGATCTTTCTCAAAGTCTCACATATACAGGATGTTAATTCTATGGTGACGCAGGGGAAAAAAAAAAAAAACACAATAAAAAAATCCCATGCAAATGCAGCTGGATTGAATAGTCTGTATTTTGTGGACCCTTTTTCCATATCCTTTTCCCAGCTAGTGCTGCTGAGTTCTAGACATACAGATAGCAATGAAAGGCATTTTGAGAAGAGATAATAAATGCAAAACCAGCCCTCGAGGAAATGAGTGGTAAAGATTCTTATCGACTTCATCTATGACAAATGTTTTGCACTCATTTTTGCAACAGATTGATTTTGGTGTAAATACTGGATTGCTACAAACTTGGGACTTCTTAGGAATGAAGATGTCTCTGCCAGTAAAGAAATACAGGTACCCACTTTAATAGATGAAGGGTATAACACAGAAATGGTCTTATAAAATACCCCAGAAGTGTGTGTATTTGTGTGTGTGTGTATGTATGTATTTGTTTATACAGTGAAGTATTATTTTCCTGCCTCTTTTTAAGAAGAGCAGATTGTGGTGTTTGTTCTGTATTATTCCCTATTTGCATATGGTTCCTTTGAACTCAACACACAAACTCCAGCATATCCTCCAACCCTGCTCCCTCTGTGCAGAGTGAGAGAAAGGTTGGAATAGTTGATTCCATTGTTGCTATTCACTCTTCCCCAGTCTGTTTCATACATACTCATCACCTTTAACCAATGGGACAGGCACCTGTTGGATGTGACTGTGCACATTCAGCCTATGACTGCACTTGATCCTGCTGGTTTTAGGCATACAAAAGGTAACAACTTACATTGCATTTTCTCCACAGAATTACAAACTCATCTTCAGTCTTTTCCCCTTCCCTAGGGTCCAAGTCATTTTCTAGCCTCTGTAGATCCTTCCTCAGCTCCTGGATGTCTGCTTCTAATTGCCTGGCTTGGGACTCATAGGCACTTTCTGACTGCTGGATCTTGAGCAATCTCTCCTCCTCCTCACTACTCAGCCGTTTCAACTTCTCCAAGGCTTTTCTTAGTTCTTCAAGTTCATCCTTCATTCTCTCAGCTCCAAGTGGGGAGGTATTATGGATCACCTCTGCACACTGACTTTCAAGATGCTTCCATTTCTTTCCACCGCTCCTAATATTTTTGGCAATTTCCTGCAGAAATATGTTAAATAAAGATTAGCTGCAGGAATAGGAAGTTGAGGGGAAAGCTGAAAGCAGTAGGAAGAAAAGACCACTTTTCCTGGTTGTACATACTTTGTTCTTCTTATTTCAAAGTATGTCTTTTTCCAGGTGACCAGAAGCAAGGATTGGTCATTTGACTGCTTTCTGAGTAACACTAACTACCATGATTCTGAAAATATTGGCTTGATTTTCATAAATGCTTGTCACCTGAGGTCCCTGGCAAAGAAAACATGAGCTACAAGCACTAAGAAATGCTAATCCATGTTACAATCACTTTATTTTGTTTATGGAATTCTTTTCTCAAGTATACCCTTGTGTGGTTTGAGAAACATGTACAGGCATGAAGAACACACAATCCTAGATCCTTGTTAGAATTATATGATTTAAGGACCTTAAGTGCCTTTAACTTGTCCTCTGCTGAAGACTTCGTTGCTTCTCCAGTGCAGCAGTTTAATCTCTCTGTCACATCATTCAGCCACGATTGAAACTGGTTGACGTTAGCACTGTACCACTCATGTTCCTTGGTTATCTTTTCAAGTAGTCTTACTCTGCTCTGTAACAAGAGACATCAGAAGCCATGAGGACAGTGCTTATCTGGCTTTTTTTTCTTTACACTGTAACCCAGAATTTACAAACAAGAGTCCCTTTCCACAAGCCCCGACAGCACTTGACCTCCACAGGAATTCACAATTCACCTCAAGAAACAGAACATACAAATACATGAAGACTTGTTCCAATCTGGGTCATGCTGCAGGTTCACAGTGTCTAGTCTCTGAGGAGAAAAACTGCAAGGTCCTCTCAGGTGAATTTCTAGCCCCTCCTTTCCAAAACTTCCCATTCTCTTACCAGAAAAAGAAAAGAGGCAGAAATCTGTTTCTGGTTTTTACTTTGTGAGACAAGCAGTGCTCCCCATACCGGCTAACAATAAAGATGGGCACACAACGGATTGACTTTGCCTATCTCTCAAAATGAGAATAAGAAAGACTGTGCTAGAAGCATGCAAATTGTTTTAAAGTGTTCATTATTTAAGTAGGCTGTACAGAAAGTGACCATCACCTTCAATCATGTAGCTCAGGAAACTTCACACTTAATCAATTAGCAGATCACAAACTATCCTGTGGTGATATCACAGACCCTGGAAGCAAATTTAAGCCTATGGAAAGGAGGCTTCATTTTCTGAGTTCCTGTGTATGCACCCTATAACCAACAATCCCTGAACTTACAGGGGCCTGCACATCCTGAGTTGTTCAGACTGTTGATCCAGTCTGGCACCTCTCACAACAAGGCAAAGTCACATTTGCTCAGATTATCCGTGTTTGTCAGCTGAAGCTTAGGCCTTGCTGAAGGAAATTTTACACAAATTACGAGCTCTGTTTTTTCACTAGTATAATATCCAACAAAAACATTATTTCCTACAAAATCAGACTGATTTTTTCTTGCCCTTCACCATTTGGCACGGAGAGCAACTAAGGTACAGGATGGTTCCATTAGAAAAAACTTGTTCCTTGTGCAATCCATTTAGTGCTTGCAGCAGCCTTGAAAAGCTTTGCTGTCACCAACAACGGACAGAGTTTCATTTTGCGTAATATGGGACACATCTCGTGCCTCTGAGCAGAGCTTCATCCCAGCTACGCTCCGCAGACAGTGGAGCGATAGCTGCAATGGTGAGCACAGTTTCAAAGTCTCCTCTGCATTTCCCTTGTCTCTGGGCATGTTCCCACACCCATCAACCTGCCTGAGGTGGCAGTAGGCCATCGCTGCCCTGTCAGGCTTTCTCCAGACACGCCAGCAGAAGCATGGCATAAGCATCAGTCATCATGGGATCTCCCATGTGCTGTGGAGTGGTGGTCTCTCTGGGACTTTGCCCTTCACCTTTGGGACAGGTTATGCCCACAGTGCAGTACAAAGCCACCACTATCCAGGTAGCACCACACCAGCCTGTTTTCCACACTGCCACTGCAGTCCCTGCTGACTTGTTCAAATCAAGAGTCACTTCCCTAACATTACTTGACTTGCTTTGGAACAAAAGAGTGACAGCTAAGGGACAACTGCTTCCCATGGAGGATGAAATGCTGCCCACTTGTTAGGGCAGGACCTCTAATAGCACCACCTATGCAAACACAGGTTTGGATGCAACCAAAAAGCAGAATTATGACTGAAGACTTCTGTGGCCAAGATGTATCCAGCAGAACACCTCATGTGTTTGCCATCCCCCTGCCTGGATTCTCAAATCTTCAGAGGTTAAACGACTCACACGTTGACCTCAAGTTAGGGACTTAGGAATGCAATCTTACAGTGATGTAAATGGGCAAAACATCAAAGTGAAACAAGTCAGCCCAACCTTATTGAATCCAGAGAATTAGGGTAATTTGTTTCACTGACAGAAGCTCCAAAGGGAGCAAGTCAGAAAAGTCAGAATAACAACTCAGAATGTTAGAGGAGTCACTCTTGATTTGCACAAGTCAGCAGAGATTGCAGTGGCAGTGTGGAAAACTGACTGGTGTGGTGCTACCCGGTCTTATGGTAACATGTAGAGTGGGGGAAAGGAAGTCAAAATGACCTACCCTTGGCCAGGCTATTCAGCTAAAACAAAGGAGTGCACAGTTTGGGTACTCCTGCTGGTCCATGAGGTCAAGGAAGAGATGCAATGGATCTGTATCGATTGTGCTAGCCGTAAAACTAAAGACTTACAAGCTGGTCACCCTTCCCACTCCTCTCCCCTCCCCGACTCGGGCCCAAGACATTAGGCAGGGAAACTTTCCAATTATGGAAAATATGGTATCACTTGCTTCTCTTAGATTAGCTGTTTGTGGAGCAGGACAGTGTTAAACTCAGTCTTCACCACCAAGTGTTAATGTGAGGACACATTAAGTAAGGACACAGCCCTAGAAGGAGTGAGAGCACCAACAGGAGAAGAATGGGTTTACCATGGGTTGCAGAGGAAGAGATGTTTCTGGGCAGGATGTGCCTTGTGTACTCAAGGAGGGCAGACAGAAGCATAGAAAACCCTCTCCTGTTAAGCTCCCCTTACAGTCAGCAAAGGCAAATGAGCTTCCTCTGAAAGGCAATTCAGAGCACATAAAGGAAGTTCCTGCTTTAAATCCCTCTGTGGCATCTCAAGTGGAGTACAGAAAGCTCCTGCAGCCCATCCTGATGCTTTTAGCCTTAGCTCTAGGGTATGTGACAGTTGGCATTATAAATACCTA
Organism: Eurystomus gularis; assembly: GCA_013400335.1. Taxonomy (NCBI): domain Eukaryota; kingdom Metazoa; phylum Chordata; class Aves; order Coraciiformes; family Coraciidae; genus Eurystomus; species Eurystomus gularis. The sequence goes on from VZZY01011572.1 coordinate 199,714, forward strand.
GGTTTCAGTTAACAGAGACAAGATGGACTAAAATGAATTTGATGTGCTCAGACATATTTTATATATCTGACTAAATATCAACATACTGTATAAGATAACTTTCCTTACCATCTTCAGTCATCATTTATGCCAAAGCCTACAACCATATATTGTTATTTTACTAGGCAAAGGAAAGCACATAGGAAATGGGTGCCACATTTAAAAATATTCCTGTCAATGTAATTAAAATAAAATTATATGCTTTTAAAATTTGGGAATGATAAGGACACATGCTAGTACTAGGAAAGAAAAAAACCACCATTTGCTCATATCAGAGAAGCAATGTCACAGGTAAATCATTTAAGAAACACTGTCCAAGAGCTTGCCTTCTGATAGAGTTGGACAACTGCATGGGATCTAAAAATGCTCTTCAAGCACGAGTGTAATCTACAAACGCCAGCAAGCCTTCTGTGGGAGGCAGCTCAGGCATTCAGCTGGCATCTGCAAGTCACATTTAGCCCGGCCTCTCATCATGTGAGGAGCAAGAGCAATCCCCCTACAACTCCTTCACTCAATCCTCCCTCCTGTTGGAAGAGGTGGCAGAGATTCTCTAACTAGCATTATACATTCCAACATGATTCCCAAGGTGCCTATAACCTTGGCATTAGCTAATGAACTCTGCATTTACTTCTGCTGCAAAATCTAAGGCTTCCCAACTCCCTTTTTTGTTCCACATCTCCTGAAAGAGGGATTTCTTAGCTGGATTCTCTCACTCTATCCTTCTACGAAAAGTGGTATTTGTAACCAAGGCCAAAGAAAAGTTTTTTCTAGCCTCTCAGTTGGCTGGAAACATAAAGACTTATTTTGTCTGCGAACTACAAGCCACTTCCTGATCTCATTTACACCAGCATGTATCCAAGTCACTTAAAGAAATTACACTATGTAAAACCAGTCCCAGAGAGGTCACATTCTGGCTTTGAGTATTCAAATGACTTGTTTGAAAGAACTGCCTTATTAAATTAGCTAATGACTGCTCCCTGCTTCAAAACCAAATACAAATCTTGGTTATAAGGGAGTAAATGAGAATTTAAAATGGCAATTTAGATAGACAACACCTGAATTCCCAGGAACCTTCTTATTAATAAATCCAGTTGCCTTATAATGAAGAGATCTACCTTTAAAAATAATCAAGTTGAGGGTCAAGTCTGTTAGTGGTTTAACAGCCTCTCTATGGCAACTGCAGTCACAGAATTTCCAAATACACTCTGGCTTTTGGAGAGACTTATTAGCACAAGTTTTACCTTTATGGTTAAAAGATATCTGAATTTTATGCTCATGAAAGGTGCCAGCTTGAGGTTTTTTCATTGTTTTGGGGTTAGGGATGTGGTTTTTTTAAACAGAGAAAGTATCTGTAGAGCAATCAGAGCAATGGCATGAGAATCCCAATACTGTTGTTCTTCCACTGTGATCTGAAGTTAACTTTGTACAACAGCACCCAGGGAAGAACATACATCACTGTCAGGCTCTAGTTCTGGACTGCGGTGTAGGTGTGGGAACAAATAGGAGACAACATTATGACAGAGGCAGATAGCAGAACCAATGTAATTAAAATTATTTATATTTGCACTAGGTAATTCCAGTGTATGGAATTCCTGGATGCCAGTGTGAGACAAAGACTAGATTTTAATATCTGTATGCTTGGGATAGATGTGTCACTATATATTTCAAATATCCTCTCGAGTATTTCGACTAATATGGGCTAGTAAGAAACTGAATTCTTCTATCCCCTTGCAGATGTCTGCCCCTCAGCCATGCCACATGGTCCAATCCTGTCTTTACCCGAGTTTTAGAAGTGAAAACAGGAGCCTTATCTGAAATCTTTACCCAGGAACACAGTCAAAGGAAATCACTGGCACTGAAAGATACACTAGGATGACTTACACCAGCCTGTCTAACAACTGTTCAAGCTGGAAGGTAATCATCAGGCAAAAATTAGTATCTGTGTGCAGTGAAAATCTTTCAGATACTGGAACTGGTGAGCTGAGCTCAGTGTTGGGCCACAGCTGACTCCCAGTTTCGTGTTTCCCAGTTCTGCAGGCAGGGAGTACAGCTCTGGATCTGGACTAATGCTACTTCAACAAGGGTGCATGCATTTAATATTCCCTGGTTCCAGGAATGGGTACTTTGCTTCTGGTTATACAAGGATCACTACTGTGCTGAAAGATGAAGAACATTTCAGACAATACAGGGGTGACCTAAACCAATATCCACTAGATCACTGCAAGCAGTTTGCAGTTACTTTACCACAACCTACTGTAAAGCATGGTCTAAAAGCATCCAAATTAACAGTTTATCCTGGCATATGATGACTTTTGCAAACAGTCCTCTGACAGAAAGAACAAGAGGTCCTCAGCTCTGTTTCTTTTTGCAGTCCTACCAGGTATGCCCCATCACTCAAGAAGCAGATAGCAAACAATACTGTATATTGGTGAAATCTTGAGTATCTCCCACTCCTTAGAGGTGTACCTGAGCTTCCTGCCTGATGTCTTCATATTCCACCCTCATTTTCTTCTGAACATCCTCATCAACGCTGGGGTCACCTATCCTGCTGAACAAGGAAGCAGCTTCCTCTAGCAGCCTTTCCAGCAGGACTGACTGATTTATAACATCATTCAGCAGAACCTGAGCATGGCTCAGCTGCCACTGCTTCTCCTTTAAGCCAAGCTGCAACTCAATGTCAGGCTCCAAGGTCACCCTCATGTTGTGAATCCATGTATAAAACTCATCTTGGGCTTTCAGGTACTCACTCCAGTGCAGCCAAACCCACTCAATACGGCTGTTGGGGAGAGCAAGAAAGATGAGTTAGAGGAACCGATGATGGGAGCAGTGGAGACTGGCAAGCTCAAAAGGCCTTCAAAACAAAGTACAAGGTTCTCAGCAATTTTAAGCTTCTGACTTCAGAGGGTCCAGATTTACTTCCCAGTCCTCCCTGCTCCGGGGAAGAAATACTTTGTACAAACTGGCCAAATTCATCATTCCAGACCATGAGGTGGGCTGGGCTGTGACGGCAGAGAGCACTGAGGTCCTATTAACCCTCTCTCTCCACGTGGTCCCCAACATGCTCATTGGACTGGGATTAGCAGTGATTGTTATCTACAATCCAGGCAGCAGAGAGAGGCAGGAAGCACTTTATGAAAGCACTGGGAGAGACAATTGCCTCAACACACCAAACAGCAATCTTGTGCAAAGAGTACATTTGTCTTACCTGTGACAGTGAGTAATGTATATGGCTGTCTCTTCCCACATGGCTTTAATGTCTTTCAGTTTAGAGAGTACCACATGCTTCTTATCCTCATCGATGCTGCGAAGAGCGGCATCTGCCTTCACAAGAACCAAGTCCATTTTCAAGCTGCCTTCTGGTTCCAGTGCACGTATTTTCTATGAGAAAGACAAACGAGACTGAAAGCATGAAGAAAAAGCAAGTAGAATTGATGAAATTTAAACTCTGGTTTTGCACAGGAATCATGAAGTCTCCACTGCAAAGCTTCTCCTGAAAGGGAAAGATGAACTTTCCTTTAGAATTGTTTATTCTTAAACATCTTAAAGGATTGAATTTAATTAAAAATCACTGTGGTGGTTCAGTAAAGCTGTGGGGGTTCAGGCCCTGCCGGGAGCTGAGCCACGTGGCCGCTGCCGCTGCCCCCACACCTCTCAGACAAAAGGTTTTAGAATGTCTTTTTGGGTTCAGATAAGGAGAGTTTAATACAATAACACACAAGAAACAATCGCAGTAACAACAGCAATGACAACAGTGAGAAGAACAATGTACAGAACAAGTGATACTGTGCGGGTAAACCAGCGGAGCCGAGCCACTAGACTGCAAGCACACATGAGTCCCACTTTGGGACCAGAACTGGCCCTCGGGGCATGACATCAGCATTGTATGGAATAGCTCCACTGTGGCACCCCTCAGCTGTTGAAAATTAACCCTGTCCTGGCCAAACCAGGACAACCCCATAGCAGTTGAAAAACATTTAAGTCAGCTACAAAACCCAGATAATCTTCTATCAAATATCTGTGGCTGTGTTTCCATTGCTGTTATCAAGTCATAGCACTATGTTGCCACATGCCAGTCGTTCTTCTCCACCTGAGAAAGAGCATAGAGGCAATCTCCACAGGATACACTGCAATGTCTCAATTTTAAGCTCTACTATAAGAAATCATGAAGCATATTAAAAAGGATTCCTACTACAAAAAAAGTTGACTCGGAAAACAGGCCAAGAGAAATTAACTAGTGGAATTTTCTGCCTGTTAGTAAATTTTGCTTTGACTCTAATTGCTAAGTTATGAACTGGTGAAAACATGTATCTTACACTAATCAGAATGCCAGGAACTGAAAATTAAGCCATCTAATTTTAAGTAGACTCTTGTCCCCTTTCCACTCCGAGATGGAAAATGAGCACAAGTCCTGTACAATATAACAGATTAATTATGCCCCAATTTGGATGTCAGCTTTCAGCATCACTTTGTCCACACTTCTGATACCTCCAGAACAGCTTTTCTTGCTGTTCTTCCACAAACTCCTGGGAAACTGCAGGCTTTCCAGTTTAAAGGAAAAGGCTTCTGTAACAAAAACACTGAGAGGTTCAAAATCAGCAGCTACTTTTGGAAAGATCAGGCCTATGGAGTTAGGTCAAAATAATCACGTCCATTATTGCAAAGGTGAGACCAAATCACAGGCGTTTGGACTTCCATTATCACGTTCTGGGAGAAGACTGTTCTTTTGGCATGTACGCAGCGCATCTGCATGTGATGTGCAAACAAGTGTTTGGACTATCTACTGTGAAAAGTGTGACTAAAAGAATCCAGGAAAGCAAGGCAAAGGGTAGGGCAGAGAAAGAAAATAAAAGCCACAGCTATCACCCAGCAGGAAAAACTTAAGAGTAAAGCTGTACTCTAAGGCTGACATTTTTCCAGCAAGAGAAAGCAAATAACAGCCAGAGAGAAAGCAGTGGCTGTACAGGCATTTTTCTTTTTCAATGTTTTTAAAATTATTGCTATCTTTGGCTGGCATTTTCATTAACAAATTAACAGAAAATAAACAACAGGAAGGAAGCATCAAAAAAAAGGCAAGCCAGATGCAAAAACAAAGAACTGAAAAATGATCACTGGATTTTAAAACAATAGGTGAAGCAGTGAGCATATCATGAGGACATGGGAGCTGGACAGGGAAGCCAGGCCCAGAAAGGTGGCAGGATGAGGGAGAAGGAGATGGATAAGGTATACACAGGAAGAGAGAACAGACACTTGCTATTCTTTAGAATGATGAATTTCCAAAGTATGAATTGAAAAAATTTTCAAAAATTTTTTTTTGCATGTTATAGACCTCCTCCAAAGCCCACAGAAATCAATAGGCTTCAGTTCAGGCCACATTAAATCACCACAAACCTCTAAGCCTTGCATCTTGTTATCTCTGCCATGAATGCACCCCCCTTGCCAAACTACATCTCTCCCTACTCCCTCCTGCACTTCTTACATGTTTTTTGAGACTGCATATCATAGTCTCCCAGAAAAAAAGGGTGAAAATAATTTAAGGGCAGAAATAAATCTAAGTCTAGCCATTATCCATCACTCTATGAACAGTCTCTGTACTATGCCAGAGGCAAGATCCAGCCTTCAGTGAGCCACAGTTAAGGAAAAAGGCTAAAGGCATTGCTTGACTATCATGTAAAATACCTTGTCCTCCATGTAAGCCTGCAATGTTTCTTTGGAGTTGTTCAGAAGAGGCAATCCAGACATGAACAGACACACAAAAAGAAAGACTTTTGGGTATAAAATGATGGAAAAGATTTGGCCATTTAAGTTAAAGAACAGACTAGTTGGAATTGAAGGTAACAGAAGTATAAAAAGAGTTTAAATGTTAATCATAGAAATACCACCGCTCCCTCTAATCGTGAATAGTAGAGATGGGACAAACAGGAGTGTTTCATTCTCTGAGATTAGAAGAACGAGATAACATCTAATGAAACTGAAGTTAATGAATGTGAAATCACAGTAAGAGAGCAAGCACAATCTGCAACGGGATCTCAGTGAGAAGAATTATGTAAGAGATTAAGTAAGACAAGAAAAAAATGAAAATGTTTACCTTTTCATTAGACAGATTATAAAGGAAAGTTGTAAACCCTCTTATCAGCAGGGTTTGTGGAAAAGGACAAGGGCATTACTCTAGAATAGCCCATTACTAGGACACTGCAATCTTTCTCTATCAGTACCAGAGTCCTGGAGGAGAACAAACACTAATGTGACCTGATTCTCTAGTACTATATGCTAGACTTCTGCAAATCACTATCTGGTAATTGCAAGCAGCGACTCAGTTGTTTCAGGTTTGAGCATGCTCATAGGAGAGTGTAAACATTTTAACCTGCCAAACCTGCTACTACTCTTCCGAATAAATTTGAAAAGCTTGGAAATCTGGTATCAAATTTCCATCCTCTTTTTCTACAACATCAGTAAATATTTTGCAGATGGAAAACTTAGGAAGAATAGTGATGTAAACCCATCCATATGGACCAATACTCTAACAAGCAAGTGCAGGTGACAGTTTCCTAATGGAAAACTCCAGAGCTTACAGCAATAACTGCTGTAACAATGACAGCAGTGACAGCCACCTCTGAACCACTACATCACCCTTCCCTTACCTCAGTCTCTCTCAGTCTGGCTTCTAGGGCAGATCGAGGTCCCTTGGTGTTGTCACTGATCCTCAGTCTCTCTTGGATGGCCTTCATCCAAGCTTCTGCATTCTCCACACTGCTGTCAAATTCATCCTGTAGCTGCTGAGTCATTGCATTCGAAGATGCTGAAAGAATAAGAAACAGGGAAGTAAGTCGGTTTTGGCGAAGACCTAAACAGGAATGCATTCAAGGCAATCTAAAGGAGCAAGGAGGAAAAGCTAATGATGTTGTGGCTTTCCTTTTTAATGACAATACCAAAAAAATGTAGCAGTATCACAATTCAGTTGAGCATAGAGAACACATTCACACTGCAGCTTTCCCAAATGAAAATACACCAGGAAACAAAAAGAAGGTGGGGAACTGTGGGAGGCTCCATTACAGTAAACAGATTTAATTCAAAGCTTTCAAATGAGATTAATCTGCTGTTTGTGGTGTATTCCAGATTGGCTACACCAATCACACCTTCTGTTTCTTCCAGAGCCTCATCAGTAAAAAACTCTTCCTATGCCCTTGCAGGCTCATGTACCAAGTACCTGACACCAGACTATCAGAGCACTTCAGCACATGCTTAACTTAAGACATATATACTACATCTAATACTTAAAGCTGGTGAGATCAGGATCAGATGCTTAGGCCTTCAGTTAACTTGTTCTGCGGAGACCATGGATAAGTTATCTGAACGTACATGCAGTGTGTCTGGGATACACGGACAACAGGAATTGGCCAGCAACTGCCAAGACAAACCACTCACAAGCCATCACATGGGAATATGGACATTGATGGATTTCTTCTTTTGCCACCACTTTTATTCCACACCAGGGTCCAAGATTTTAATTTTCCCCTCCTCTCTTTAGTTGCTCCTTCCCAGTCAGTGGGAGGGTATGATGGTTGGTTGCTCTGTTGATGTGCTCTTGTGTCTTCTCTGTTCAGAGTACAAGCTCTCTGCTGCCCAGATAGCCTCCTTTGTGCTTGTACAATAGAGGAGAGCCATCCTACGCTCGTCCTTAGGCCCTGCTGTACTAAACTTGACTAATAAGGATGAATCATAACAAAGCCCCCTGTGCGTCAGCTCCACTGAAGTGAGCAGAAAGACAGCCATTGACATGAAATGGTTTTGGATCACATCCTACAACTACTGCCAGCCAAGCAGCCAGTGTCTCTCATAAATTAAAATATTCTTCCTCTTTGCTATTCATGACTGAAATATTTTTGCAGCACAAAGTTTGAGGCTTAATTACTGAACACAAGTTTGTTACACAGAATTCAGTTCCACAGCAGCCCCCTCAGTTTCCATGAAACAACTCAGATGGAAGAAAGTGCTTGGTGAGAGAGGCAGAGCACGGCCTGTGGTGAAGCTGGACCAGTGGTGTTTTGTAACCACTTTAATTCTCAGCACCTTAGTCTCTACAAGGGAGAACCATCCTTCCTCCGCCCGCTGGCAGAAAGCTTCCCACCATCCTGCCGATATTCCTGTTCATGAGGTAAAAGGTTTCATGCAATATAGATGTCCTCCCCTGTAGCTTCCAGTGCATTTTCTTCCACATTAGACCAGAGGAAACAAGACGTTAGTGGTCACAACACTGATGGCTGACAACAGAAACAGTCTAAATTGTTGCTTCCCTGCCTTCAGCAGGCTTTATGCTCAACTGGTCCCAGAATAGAGCGCGAGAACTGCACCTACAGAACAGCTAGTGCACTACCCATGGGGATTACTGGAGCAGAGGATGGGTCAGACCTTCATGCACAGATAAACGAAGCTGCATTTGCATAGAGGAGGGAATTCCTCCCTAAGTGAGAGACGTCAGACATGGCAGAATCCAAAGCTGTAGCTCTTAGAGTTAGAGGGCAGTTTTTAAAAGTGTGACCCCACCTTGAAAAGATTAAAGAATAAAACAGGATGTACTGGATTTAGTGAGGGTGGTGTGGCATGGGGCAGCTACTCCCTCTCTCAAATATAAAAAATAGGACAGGATATATAATTAAAGCTAAAATCACTGACTTACATCACAAGAGTCCTAAGGATGAAGCTAGCTAAAGTAGCAATGTTATTCTCAGTGGATTGCTAGATAGCTGTGTCTTTCTCCAACTATGACTGCTCCAGAACTGACATTTCTGAGCTATAATAGTCCAACCCTCAGAAAAAAGCACACATCTCTTTGTAGCTGACTGATCAACTCATTTTCACATTAACATTTCTCATTATAATATCTGGCAGCTGTAGAGGGACTGTCCCTTAAAACTTTCCTTGTTACATACATATATTTCTAGGCAAATCGCTTCTGAATGCCTGAGTGCGAGCTGTGGTAATTCCAGTTACGCTATTGTGAAACAGAAACTCGCAGTACATTTGCTGGATAGACTCTGATGAGGAGTGGCATGTCATTTCCTAGGAGAGGTTTCTATTCCTAGCAACATCCATATCATATTTAAAACTGGCTTCAGGACTCCAGTCCTGAGTAGCCAATACAGACCAAAACATTATCCCAGTCCTATTTCTTACAAAAAGTGGAGGACAATCAAGCATGGTTAAGAAGCAGTGGAAAACCTACTGTCGTCAAACATGGAGAAAACCCCACTCCACTCTGCCCTCATGCTGCTCTCCTCTGAGCACAAGTGATTTTCTGGCCAAAAAACACAGACACACAGACCCCCATCCCACACACAGGCGGTCCATGTAAGCAGCCAATGCAGGAAATGTTATTTCAATATTAAGATCACCAGTTTGCAAAGGAAGAAAAACACTTTGCTACCCCAACTGTCCGCACGACATAATTGACTGATTTTGACCAAGTAATTCCTACACCCAGCACCATAAAGATGATTAAGTTTAGCATGGACTCTGACCCAATGCCCAGGCAGATTTCATGGCAGCTATTACCTGACATGGATTTCAACTGTTTCTTGTGACTGACTGCTCTGTCCTCCCCTCTTCCTCCATGCCAGGCAACCAGACCCTGGCTGAAGCAAGCAGCTACAGTGTTCCAAAGTCTTTTCTGGAACCTGCTCGTCCTTCCCAGGTATTCATGACATGAGTTGATATTCGCAAGGAAAAAGTATGTTTTCTGACTTAGTGTCTGCTTGGGAGGAAGAACAGCTGTTGACTACCCGAAATTTAGTGATATCTGTAATTCCTTTGCAAATGCTCCTAAAGCTGGGGTAAATGATTACTGGATAAACATTAATGCATAACAGGATTTACCCCATTTCTGCTGCATCATTGGGACTAAATGACTGAGCAATACTTCTGGACATGAAATGCTGTGCTCTGACCAGTAGAAGAAATGCAAAGGAGATACAGCAGCTCCTGAACAGACCTAAGCTGTTCAGCTGTGCAAAGCCAGCATTCCCAGACCAGCCTGCAACAGCAGCAGACCAGTAGGGCACCTGTACCATGGTGCAACAGCCTCTGTCCCAGGCCACTGGCTCAGTTGCTAGGACCCGCTGCACCAGGGAAAGCCTCCCCTTAATTGCAAGTGTGATCCTCTGAGCAATTAATACAAAATTATTTTTATTGTAGTCATTTTCAAATGCGTGTAGCTGTTCAAAACACCTTTTCATTTTAATGCCACTTGAATAGGTGTACTAATTCATACTGTGGAAGGTGTATTTATATTGCAGAAAGCGTCTAGCATCTCTGTACTTTATGTTACTAAATGAGGGTAATAACTATGCATAAGAAATTCTGGCATAGACAATGAGGTGCTGAGCAAAATCAAGTTTCCTTTGTCCAAATGCAATAACAGTTACTTAGTAGAGGTAAGGAAACAACGTATTTCAGGTTGCTCAACACAACTCGCCCAGGACAGCTCCTGCAGCATGTCCAGAGGTTATGAAAGCACATTTCAGGAACAGGAAAATGTGAGACACAGATTAAGTCCAGAATCCTTTAGCTGAACCTTCCCCACAACACTAGCCTTCCTACCTTCTCTGAATCACCCTCCATGGTCCTCAAAACACAGGTTGGCAGTGTCTGGGTAGACATGTATTTCAGTGCCACAGAGGGCACAATGCCTCAGCCCTTGCCCAGTTGCTCTGCCAGACCCACTGCAAACCCACAGCACAAGCAGGGCTTGTACTGGGCCCACTGCAGCTCAGTTACCATGCACAGGATATCTGTAGCTTTGCAGCTCTTTGGAGTTCAACCATCTAGCCAGTCCCTTATCTACTGAGTGGTCTATCCATCAAATCCATGCCTCTCTAATTTAGAGGCAAGGATGTGGTGCAGGACAGTGTAAAATGCTTTGCACAAGTCCAGGTAGATGACAACAGTTGCTCTTCCCATATCTACTAATGCTGTAATGCCACTGTTGAAGGCCACCAAATTTGTCAGGCACAATTTGCCCTTAGTGAAACTATGCTGACTGTCACCAACCACCTCCTTTATTTTCCATGTGCCTCCTTTGCAGGAGGATCTGTTCCACGATCTTGGTGGGCATAAAGGTGAGATTGACTGGACTGTAGGTCCCCCAGGTCTTCCTTTTTTCCCTTTTTAAAAACGAGGGTTATGTTTCTCATTTTCCAGTTGGTGGGAACTTCACCCAACTGCCACAGCTTCTCAAATATGATGGACAGTGGCTTAGCCACTTCATCTTCCAGTTCCCTCAGGACCCATGGATGCATCTCATCAGGATCCATGGACTTGGACACCTTCAGGTTCTTTAGATGGTCTCAAACCTGATCTTCTCCTACAGCAGGAAGTTCTTCATTCTCCCAGTATCTGCCTTTGCCTTATATGACTTGGGTGGTATGGCTGGAGCACTTCCCAGTGAAGACTGAGACAAAAAAGTCGTTGAGTACCTCAGCCTTCTCCATATCCTGGGTAACCACGTCTCCCATTTCCTTCTGGAGAGGGCCCACGTTTTCTCTAGTCTTCCTTTTGTCACCTATGAACCTACAGAAGGTTTTCTTGTTGCCCTTGACACCCCTGGCCAGATTTAATTGTATCAGGGCTTTAGCTTTCCTAACCTGATCCCTGGCTGCTCGGACAATTTCTCTGTAATCCTCCTAGGCTACCTGTCCTTGCTTCCACCCTCTGTAGGCTTCCTTTTTGTGTTTGAGTTGGTTCAGGAGTTCCTTGTTCATCCATGTAAACTCCTGGTTGTTTTGCCTGACTTGCTCTTTGTTGGGATGCATTGCTCCCGCGCTTGGAGCAAGTGATACTTGAATATTGACCAGCTTTCCTGGGTCTCTCTTCCCTCCAGGGCTTTATGCCATGGTATTCTACAAGCAGTTCCCTGAATAGGCCAAAGTCTGCTCTCCTGAAGTCCAGTGTAGTGAGCTTGCTGTGTACCCTTCTTACTGCCCTAAGCATCTTAAACTCCACCACTTCATGGTCACTGCACCCAAGGCTGCCCTTGAGCTTCACATTCCCCACCAGCCGTCCTTGTTGGTGAGAACAGGGTCCAGCACAGCACCTCTCCTCATTGCCTCTCTATGACTTGGAGAAGGAAGTTATCATCAACACATTCCAGGAACTTCCTTGACTGATTATGCCCTGCTGTGTTGTCTCTCCAACAGATACTGGAGTGGTTGAAGTCCCCCATGAGGACCAGGGCTTGTAAACATGAGACTGTTTCTGTTCATAGATGGCCTCATCTGCTTAGTCTTCCTGGTTGGGTGGCCTGTAGCAGATCTCCACTATGATGTCACCTGTCCCTTTAACCCTGACCCATAAGCTCTCAGTTGGCTCCTCATCCATCCAAAGCAACAGCAAGCTGAGTTTTGCTTATAAAATCTGCTCAGCTCCTCAGCTGTGCCCCATTTGTGTTGTTTTGCACTGAAGAGGTACAGAGGAAGCCTTGTATAAGCTGGGGTCTTGGAGCTCTCTTGATGAAAGAACAGATAAATTAATTAACCAACTGCTCTGCATTATAGCTCTTGGAGCCACTACATGGTAGCAGCGCCATTGAGGGATGTGGAGATGCCTGGATTTCCACAGCTGACCCTGACACAGTGAAAGGCACAGATCATCCTCCATGTGATCCACCCAGCACTTGCAGGGCCAAATTTCTATTAGCTCTTCCTCCTTAGAGAAGAGTTGGTGTGTCAACTCCTACAGGAGCTTCCTGAAGGAAGAGCTGGTGTGTCAACTCCTACAGGAGCTTGACCTATACAAATCAATGGGCCCAGATGCCATCCACCCAAGGGTGTTAGGAGAGCTGGCTGATGTCGTTGCGAGGCCACTCTCCATAATCTTTGAGAAGTCATGGAGATTGGGAGATGTGCCTGAAGACTGGAAAGGGGCTAATGTCACTCCTACCCATAAGAAGGGTCTCAAGGAGGGCCCAAGTAACTATAGACCCATTAGCCTCATGTCAATCCCTGGGAAGGTTATGGAGCAGATCCTCCTGGGGACCATCACAAGTAAACTGAAGCACATAACTGGGAAAAGCCAATGTGGATTCATCAGGGGCAAACTGTGCTTGACAAACCTAATCGCCTTCTATGACAAAGTAACCCACTTGGTTGATGAAGGGCGAGTGGTGGATATAGTGTATCTGGACTTCTCCAAGGCTTTTGACATGGTCTCCCACAGCCTCCTCCTTGAAAAACTGACTCATTACGACCTAGGCAAATGGTCTGTGTGGTGGGTGGGGAACAGGCTGACGGTCAATACCCAGCAGGTGGTGGTAAATGGTTCCTTCTCAAAATGGCAACCAGTCACAAGCGGGGTCCCCCACGGATCAGTATTGGGTCCAATGCTGTTTAATATCTTCATAAATTATTTGGATGCTGGAATTAAGAGCACCTTGGTGAAATCTGTGGACGACACAAAAATAAGTGGGGTGCTTGACACTCCAGAGGAGAGAACCACCCTCCAGGAAGATCTGGACAGGCTGAATGAGTGGGCTAGGAGAAACCTTATGAAGCTCAATGGGGATAAGTGTAGGGTCTTGCACCTGGGAACACATAACCCAGGAATGCAGTTCAAACTGGAATCCACCTGGCTGGAGAGCAGCCCTGTGGAGAGGGACCTGGGGGCCTTGGTGGACAGCAGGCTCAACATGAGCAATCAGTGCGCTGCAGTGGCAAAGAAGGCTGGCAGAATGCTGGGTTGCATTAAGAGGGGCATCACCAGCAGAGATAAAGACGTCATTCTCCTGCTTTACTCGGTGCTGGTCAGACCACACCTGGAGTATTCTGTCCAGTTTTGGTCTCTGCTATACAAATAAGATGTGGACAAGCTGGAGAGAGTCCAGAGAAGTGCCACAAGGATGGTCAGGGGACTGGAAGACCTGCCATACGAAGAAAGGCTGAGAAAAACAGCTATGTTCAGCCTTGAGAAGAGAAGGCTTAGGGGAGACCTTATTGCAATGTACCAGTACTTGAAGGGTGGCTACCAAGAGGAAAGAGACTCCCTTTTTACAAGGAGTCACATGGAAAATACAAGGGGTAATGGCTGCAAGCTGCTTCTGGGGAAATTCCAATTGGGGTCTACAAGAAAGTTTTTTACAATGAGAACAATTAAACATTGCAATAGTTTCCCAAGGGAATGATGGATTCCCCTACATTAGACAGTTTCAAGACTCATCTTGACAGGGTGCTGGCCCATCTCACTTAAACTACACTTAAGGTTGGACTAGGTGATCCTTGAGCTCCCTTCTAACCTGGCATTCTATGAATCTGTGAATCTTAAGTACAGCTACTTTAGAAATCTTTCCAGTGCATTTAATAGCTCTCACCAGGGTACTGCGAGACTTACCTATTTAATATTTGTAATGCACTACTGAGAGCTTTTAAAGTTATTTTGCAAGTGAAGTGTCTTTTTGTTAGGATTATCCTGTTATTTTGCAATGTTTCCTAACATACTACTTTATCTCTGCCAAGTCATGCTGCTTTTTATTTAAAAAAAAACAACCAAGAAACCTCCTTAAAAAGTTTCTCACAACCACTCCCATTTTACACATTCTTTTAAACCCTACACTTATAGAACACAGGCTTTTAAATGGTTTCAATATGTCTTGGATTCCTATACTCACGTACTACTTGACTAGTTTCCAGAGCCCAGTTCTTACAAAAATAAAAGTACAAAACCAGTCCAGGAATTTCAAATCACCAACCATTAGGGTGACCCTTTTCCAAATATTGAAATACTTCAAAACTTTTCATAACCCTTTCCATCTGGTTCTAGGATTGAGTGTGAAAAAAAAAATAAAAATTAAAAGACTCACTGTACTGTGTCAAATGTTATACAAATGCATGAATGTGGAAGCAATTTTGGTTCTGGGAATTGTATCCGGGATAATTTAATAACTTTTCAGTCTCCCTGGATAATGTAGAGAGCTCTGAGAAGGAGCAGAGCTGGGAGCTCTGACCCATCTGCTTCAGGCTGGAGTGGAGGGTCAGGCGTCAGCGCAGATCACAGAGAGGCGAAGCACTGACCGTTGTCTTTCCAAAGCTGAATATTCTTGTTCTACTCCAGGAGGAGCTATTTTGCATCACGTTACTAGTAGCTGATGCTTTACCAGCCAAGGGACTGAAAGCCTCCAGGGTAGCCACACCCACGTAGAGCTGAGTTAAATTGTCTGAGTAGGTGCAGAAGCCCTCAAGGTCTCAAATAAAAGGTGTAGTTATTTCCAGCATAATCTTTTAGACGCTCAAAACATTAATCCTGTAACCTTGGCCATCTTCCAAGACAGCTCCTTCCTGTGTTATTTGCAGTTAATGTTTATGACAGTCAGCGATTGTTTGCCCTAATTAACGAGCTAGAGAATAAATAGTTTTTTGGAATAAACACGTCCATATCCTAGTTCAGCCAAGGAATGCTAACATGATGGGTACATACAGCATTCATGCATATCATAACCATTTCATTTCCCTCACAAAACAACCCATAGGAAGCATAGGCTAAAGTAAAACATTCTGCCACAACATGATCACACCTGGCAATTTTTTAGCTATTTGATACAAAAAACTGAAAAGCCGAGACCTGTTCTATGCAGACTAACTCTCAAAAATCCTGATTTTTTTCAACCATTTGTTTAAAGATTAATTTCATACTTTGGTGAGAGACAGTGCAAGTGGGCTATCTTTTTGCTTTCTAAGACTGATGTGGAAAATATATAATTCCAAGGTCTAAAAAGCCATTTCCTAAAAAAAGAGTTCTATAATATTAAAATAGTTCTATATCTATATGAAATCATCATGTGCAAGGAAGCCAGAGTTGGGTCCTGCAGCTATCTTCCCTTTTAGTGTCAGGAATGACAGTCAGTAGATTTTACCACAGCATTTTTGGTTTTTATATTTCAATCTCCAAGTCATTTAAGAGTAAAAAGTATAGGTGAAGACTCATAATTACAAATCTCTCCCTGCTCCATACACATTTCTGCATTTCCAGTTCAGTCTAGAAGACAGGCTGGTCTACCGTGATTCAACTGGGTAAGTAAAATGCAAGGCCAGGTTGGATGGAGTTTTGAGCAACCTGGTCTAGAATTTCTTTTTACCACCAGGGAGACAGAGTATCTGTATTTGGTTTAGATTTTGACCTTCTGTCCCCACAGCATTGACATGTTAAATAATTGTTAGGGCATGTATTCACTCAGGCCCCTGGGGAGTAAAGTTATCTCTATCCCCTTTATAGGCAACACCCGTGGTTCAAAGGCACTTAGTTTCTTGCCTCTGGGCAATAAGGTAATACTTGAAAGGACAAGAACAAAATTGATAATTCAGTTATAAACACTGCAG
The DNA here is from genome assembly GCA_013400335.1 of Eurystomus gularis. Lineage (NCBI taxonomy): Eukaryota > Metazoa > Chordata > Aves > Coraciiformes > Coraciidae > Eurystomus > Eurystomus gularis. The sequence goes on from VZZY01011572.1 coordinate 216,108, forward strand.
AGAGTGATTTTCAACCTTTTCTACTATTTTCCCCTCTAAGTGTCTCTACAGAGATGCAGATCTCCATTTAGTGACTTTAAACTTAATGACAAGAGGTTTTCTTTTCCCAATTATGATTCAAAGACTCTTTAGTCTGCGAAATCACAGGTTAAGCACCTCTGCTCTACAACTTCAGTATAGATTCTTCAGATCCAGGAAATCTGCTTTGGAAATTGCCCCTGAAGGGTACCTGTGGGCTTACTAGCCACCTTGTGAACTTGTCCCCAGCTGCTGAAGTAGGCTAGGCTTCAGCTTTGCTCAGCTCCTTACAAGTTTTACCAATGAAAAAGAACTTCAAGCCAACAGCATTAGTCTCATGGTCTCTGGAGGCTAGAATTTATGTATTTAATTATCTCCTACTTGTCCTCCACAGACTGTACAATCCCTCAGTACTGAGTGCCAGTCATAGCACTGATATACTGGCTAATAAACCTCTGTGGTATCTGCCTCTTGGCTAGAGATCAGTGAACAATTCAGAGTGAATAATATATTTGATAGATTGTTCCTCTTTTGCTGGTCATATATTGAGCATGGACAATCTCATTTTCTCTAAGGTGTGGTTATTCCTAACTATTTGTCAAATATATTCTGCAGATTAGTTTTGCTCTGTAGACTATTCCCAAGCGATTCTTCCATGCGATTCTTCATATCACAGCTGTGCCGCTTAATTTCGGTTTGGCATCACAACCCTAGTAAGAAATTGTTGGTCTTCCCTGGCTGCCTGGCAGTGGCTCTTCTCATTTGTGTGCAGTTTGTCACAGGCTAACCCCTGAGGGCCACTTTCATAATCAGGATCCCAATGTGTTAAGCTGCATATGAAGAGCGTGCTTTCAGAGCACCCTGTGGTGAGCAGAAGTGCCCTACAGTTAAAAGGATAATACCTGTGTCTCAAAGATATTACAGATTACATGTTAGAAGGGGTTCAGCAATGAAAGCAAGGCATCGGGTGTGTACTTAGGGACATGGGGAGTGGTGGACAGAAGAAAGGGCTGTTAAGAGACTGCAGCTGCATTTCCTGTCCTCTGTGCAAGCTTTGGTGGTTCCACCACCCATGTCCTCCACCCAGCGCTTGAAGCCAGAGATACTCAGGAAGAGATCCTCAAGCCCTGCTATAGCACATGGCCTCAGCATGAGTTTTGTAAAACATGCTAGGACTCAGAACTGTCTCACACTGGGAGAGAGGATTAACTGCACTGGACCTCAGGCTGTTGGTGGAACACCTTGAGCTAGGAGTCCTGTGATTCCCTGGGAAGTCAGTGTGATAGAGGGGTGCTTCCAAGCAAGGATCCATGCTAGAGGTGAGACAACTTGCCTTCTGCAGGAATCCCATGTTCATAATGTGGGTGCTCAGGGATACAGGATGTCAATCTGCCTGCAAGGCTGAACCCTTTCCTCTTCCACATCCTGTCCTATTCCACATCACTGTTTCCACATTTGGACCATGGGGGGTTTGCACATATAAATTCTCCCTCCCTTACAAAACCAGTGTTAAAACCTTATTTGACCATTAGTCAAATGCCTCTGCCTCTGAGTGAGAAATTGTGTGCAATTTCTGGGAGTGCTAAGCACACAGCTTTTAAACTAATATATCTTTTAAGTCTAGCATTTACTAAAAATGTCCTGTTAGAAATAAAGTCCCTTGCAAGTACTTAACAAGTATGCTCCAAGGCCACAGTAACCTTTGTACCCTTTAGAAAAACAGCTGAAGGACTGTCTCCCCAAAACACAAGATTTCTCAGAAAAATATTTCAAAAGATTATCACTAACATGATGCTAATGAGATTTCTATGGTAAAAGTGAGACACACTGGAATGAAAAGAAAAAGTAGTCAGCAAGTAGGGCAATACTAATTTTAAATACTGAAGTTGTTGGTTAAAATAAGAGTCATTTTCAAGGGATCAAAGCACATGATTATGGGAAGATTAGCAGATTTTAATTTGCATGGAACAGGAAGATCTGTTTATATAAAGAAAGATAAAAATGGCCAGTTCATAAGCTAAACACTTGAAATGCTGTCAAAAACATACAGCGGGGTAAGGAAAGCTAGACCTAAACAGCCATCACTCTGGACATAATTTAAAGCAGCATTTGCATTAAGCAGATAATGCCAGCTTTTATATTGCAAAATGGTGTTGGCTGTGCGCAGACAAACCCATGGGCAAACGAGGCCTGCCTGTGTCTGAAACAAAATGCACTACTGGAACTGCCAGTAACCTCATCTCCAAGCTCAGAAACAAAGCAGACCACTGCAAAATGGTGGATATAAATTAATTTTGAGCGGCTGAGAACATTTCTGGAATTGAATAAAACAGGCTGCTTTCCTGTGACTCATTTTTGCCTGAACTATTGCAGTTTCCATGTCTTCGTCACCCTCCCACTGTGCATGCTCGCCAGGCGTAGGGTAAAAAGCAAGACCACATCTCCACTTTCAGTTGCAGAGACCTCTCCTAGCAGCCTCTGGAACACAAGCATGCTTTCAGTTCTGTAAAGCGGCCAGTTTCACCACAACTCCAGCACTCTGACAGCCCAGGATTTCACAACAGGGATGAAGAACGCCTCTGAGATGAAGCATCACTGCCCTTTTAGTAGTCTTTTTAGCCTGACTGAGGATTGAAGTCCTATGGTTTATAAACCTAAAGGGGATTTGAACCTCCTCCTACTGAGATTAATCAAAACTAAAATGAAAAGTGAAGTGGCAGCAGGACCCAGCTAGTAAAGCTGTGTTTATCAGCAGTCCACTTCTGTGAAGAGGACCAGAGAGTTATTTAAAGCTGTGATCACAGATAATTACCATGCTGAGCAGCAAGAGTAAAGCTGATGCTTATTCTTCTCATTCTTACATCATCCACGTTTAATTACCTTTTAGAAATGGAATACTATAAGAAACCAAAGCTCTTTTTTTCCTGTTAACATCTGAAAAGATCAGGCAGCTCAGGTTTATTTAGATCCCATTGGGACCTCAGCGCCTATTTATTTTCAGCTACTTTGAAAATCCCACCCTATATATTATGGGACATATCTCAGGGGCTGCCAGCTGCTAGAGAGATAATACAGAGATACATTTAGAGCAACAGGGTCTTATACCAGCTGAGGATTTGCACGCACATGTTGGCACATTTGTCTCCTGACAGATGTGTCATAGCACTAACGATTCTCAAACACTTGAAAAAATTAAAAGATGTAAAGATTCTTATAATCCAGTTTTTCTACAAGATGCAATATACATCATGACACAAACTTAACTTTGATCTAAAATAAATAATAATCTTTCCTTAGTAGTCTCCAAAGTAGTCTTCTAAAGATACTACAAACGCTTTAAAGGCTTTTCATGTCACTGGAATTTATCCCTGCTATTTCCCCTTTGAATTCATAGACCAGAGCTCATTAGGTACCTTGCTAAAGGTTGATTCAGAAAACAGGAGAAGCAGGTTATCACCTTCCTGGAGGAAAATAAATCTGAGACTATGACAGGGAACCAGTGCTAAACCATAGCACAACAGAGCTTCCAATGACCACGTTTGGGCTCAATGAGCACAACAATGCTTGTGCAAACGATACTCCTGACTTAAAAAAGAAAACTGGATTTCTTTAATCTCTTTTTAACTTATTGCATACACCCAGTTCACGTTTCAGCAGTCATATAGGGGACCTTAAACCCCCCTACTTAATAAGCTTTAGGGAAGAGATCTCATCGGTCCCAATTTGGTGAACATTTTTGGGCTGTAAAAGCTGATGTCATGTCTGGAGTGTCAGCAACACTCCCAACAGATACCCTCCCTATTAACTTCAGTGGCTGCCCCTTATCTCCAGCCCATTTGGTAGCACCATGGTAGGGATTTTTTTGCTTCTGTTTTCCCACCTTACATGAAGGAGTTCCCTGATGAAGGAGTTGGCCTGCTGCTCACAAAACAGTTTATTGGGCCTTATTTTATTGCACAGGGCCCTCACTCTCGGTTCCTCCCACTCTGTTCCGCAAAGCCCCGTGGCACTGGCACCAAGTGGGAGGTGAAGCATAGGCTTTCTCTGGAGACAAGAGTGGGAGTGGGCTGGTCTCTGTGCGTGTCACCAGCCAGGTGCTACTGGTGCCCTTGGTGCATCCTCCCACAGTAGGCCACTAATTTCTATTGCCTTTTCATTGTAATTCAAATCTTTGACATTTCAAGGAGCTTAATATCTTTGATGACTCTATGTCTCTAGCAAATTTAATGGAAAGCATAAAATGAGTTCAAAAGTTATTAGCCAAAAGATACAAACACACTGCATGGTCACGACCATCTCAATTCATTATGAAATAAAAGTAACAAACATTGCAAAAACCTTACCAAAATCCTGGGAATTCTGGAAAAAAAGGCAGGTAAAAGTCTGTGGCGATTGCATCAATGTTCCCTGATAGGTTTCCAGCACAGCAAGTGCAATCCAGCCTGGCCTCCACTGGGTGTTACGACAGCAGTTCGGCACGGCTGGCAGCACGAGCAAGCCTGGCGCAAAGAGAAACCAGCAGCTTCCTCCTTACTCATGTTGGAGGCAGCACAGGATTTCCTCTCTGCCTCTTACCGCGTGGCAGAAGTGAAAGAGGGGATGACAATCTAAACACATATCAGCCCAGGGAAGAAAAAAAAAAAAGAAAGAAAAGAAAACCAGCATGGCATGCTGACACTGTTGGAAAGGTAGGTAAGATTTAAATAGCTATAATCCCCAGAAACTATCTAGTTCAGGTCATCAACTAACAAGCTGGTTAATTCCTGTAAGGATTAATGCTTGAAATTATTATGCCTGACAGATGTTTGCTGAATAGTAATTAGTACAGAATATGCAGCATGAAAACCAGCAAGAAGCAGAAGTGCAGACAGGTACATGTCAGAGCTGAGATTTTTAGAAATCATCAGCTCAACCTCTAACGTAATTTCTTTTTCACCTTATCTTCCATTTCTTTTTTACTCTCAGCTCTCTAGCAGGAGATTCCCTTCACAGACTGACACACTAATCTAGACTCTACTCTCAGTACAACTATGAAATGTGAAAAAGAGGTTAGCCGATATTGTCAGGCAATACCACTGCTGCACAATTTGGCTGAATGGAATACACTTTGTAGGCGTCAGCAGTCTCTCACGATGGAGCACATGATGAATTCTCCATTTCTGATTCCCCAGAACTATTGGAAAATATAAAGCAGCATTTTCCCCCAGTTATTTATGATCCCACTGGGAACGTCTGCTGTTAGACATTCAATGAAACCCACTGGATTGGTCTACCCACACATTGCCATTTGCATCATCCTAATGGTGTAAATTTAGTTAATATACCCCAGGAGCAAACCAGATCCCACTTACACTCAAGCTACTGTAAATCCAAAGCCAGTCCACACGGACAACAATCTCTAATTTTACGGTTGCCGTGCATCATAATTTGTACTACACTGAGCAGCATTTCTAGGATTACAATAAAAGCAAGGAGGAGAAGTGGAGAAATCAGTGAAAAGAAGACATGGAGAAAAAAGTTAGTTTAAATTTTACCTCCAAATTAGAAGTTACAGATACAAATAGGGATAGAACTATGAACCCCTTCACCCATCTCAGAATCAAGCAGCACAAGTGAACAGCATGAGGAAAAACTGAAAAGAACAAAGATGGGGTGAAAATCTAAGTGGAAGAACTACAATGGAATAGAAACTGTCAATCAAGCTAACCCCGTGAAGTTGCTAATACAGAGGATTAAATGAAGGCCAGTAGCCTTAGCTAGGCTGCGACTCCCATGTGCAATGGTGACCCTAATGCAGCCAACCAAACACAGAACTTTGCCACCAATAGTGAAAAAAACAAGGCACAGAACAGGGGGAACATCTTCAGAGTTAGCAGCACTGTCACTATCTCTAAGAAGGGAACTAATATATCAGCTATTTTCCAACTGTCTTGTTAGCTCTTTTTAAATGTGAATAATCCTTAGAAATGATAAGAACATCTCAAAACACATCAGCCTGCAGACTAAAATATACGATGCCTGGGGGAATGCAAAGGCAAGAGTGGTCCATTTATCTGAAAGTCAAATCAGGGTTGTTTCAGGATTGTGTTGCTGTTTGAACAGCGGAGTTTTAAATGCTTATGAATGAACCCCTTCACATGCTTTTCCCGTTCTCTCTCTCTCCTGTGGTAAATCCCACAGTCACTGTAAATTTTCCATAGCCTTGTTAAAAAGAAAACAAAAAACAAAAAAAGGACTGAACTTACTAGTACTGAGGAAGTAGAACATATATGGCTAACATCAGCTGTGCACAGTAGCTTCTAAAACACAGTAAGAAGTGGTCTCTTTGGATGACTAACCTCGAAAGCAAAGGAGAAGCTACCCTGGTGTGTACTGACAGCCACAACCTGGAGGCAGCAACTGAAAGGATCAAACTAACAGTCAGAAAAGCAGCATTCCCCATAAAACTTTCAGGAAGTTAGTATCACAACATACTTTAAATATAAATAATTAGACCAAATTTGATCTTACATGTTTCCATATTTTAAAAGGAAACTGCAATTTCAGCTGAATATTCCAAATGTTCCCACAAAATCTGGCCAGCCCTTCCCTTCTTTCCCTTACAAAGAACACTATTTTCAGTTTCAGCAGGGAATGGAACAGTGTTTTTCCCACTATTCAGGCCAACCGACATTTTTGTTGTGGTAGTGGAAAGCATTTGAATGGCTCCTTTTTTAGCCTGACAACTATGTTCAAATATGGCTTCAACTACATCTGTAAGAAAACCATTTAGGTGATCTTAGATTACCCATCAGTCTGTAGGCATTGCAAAGGAAACATATTTTTGCAAACCCAGTGCAGCCCATGGAGTTAAATGACTACATTGCCCCACCAATTAACTTATTATACTGAAGTGATACTAGGGACAGACTGGTCTCATAGCCCACTAATCATCCGCATCCTTGAACAGCCACTGATGTACCAGACCACTAACTGTTTAGGAGACAGAAGTAGTCACTCCAGTAGAGTTACAAGGGTTATTAATTATGAAGTTCTGCCTGAGCTCTGACAAAGAGCTATGAAACCCCTTAAGTAGGAAACAGAGCAGCAGCATAAAAAATTTTCTTCCAAGAAGACCATTACAACTGTGTCAGGTATTCTTACTACTCTGTAGAGGCTCAAGTCCTAGCTGTGAACCAGCACTCCACCTGCTGCAGGTAGGATGCATAGAGCAGTGGTGGCATCCCCAATTTGCTAAGGTTACTGCTGAGGCAGAAGAGAGAAGAGTCACAATACGGACAGAGACAGAGGGGACACATATGGGAGTAAGGCAGTGTTAGTCAGCATGAAAAGCCACAGGCAGAGCAGCAGCTGCTTAACCATGGTCAAATTTCCATAGACATTGCAGCAAAAGAGTTTTAATAAGGAATCTGAGAGATAGTCATGACGTTGATTTGGGAAGGATTACATGTGAAGACAAGACTGGGAGGAAAAAGCATGAAAGCGCTCAGCATTACTGGAGGTTGTGTACCAAGCATTACTGGAGGTTGGTATCACAGGGTGGCCAGAGGTGAAAGCTACTCTTTCAGTAACAAATGAAACGCAGCTTGGGGATGCACGGGAATCAAAATTTCTGTCTTCTAGGAAGGATTGTATTTCTAACTATATTTTAATTCTAAATTAGAATAACATTGGTATAAACAGACCATCCATGCAATTGCTACTCCCCAAAGAATCTGGTTTGGAATTGCTGTGAAAGGACTTTTCAGAAAAGGAACACCCACATCAAGTATTCAAGTTGTCCTAAGTACTGGGCTTGGAGGTACTGGTGGGAGTGGCACAGACAGGCATCCAGTTCTTGGGTCTCTCTTTCTGGTACAATTTCACTCTGTGTAAATAATGAATCATTATGCAGAACCTAATAATTAGGCACAACCTAATGATTCAGGTGTCCCACCTGCAAGCTGAGCATCTGAAAGATCAGGCTGAGGTAGCCATTATGCTTCCATTCAACAAGAAAAAAAAAAAAAAAAAAAGTATTTTGACTTTACCGGTTAGTGTTAAAAAGGCAAACAAAAAAACCCAAACCACACATAAACCCAAACCTTGAAAAATGTCAGATCTGATTTGAGCAAGACTAAAGGAACCAAGGTGTGAGTTAGTTGCTTTTATAGTTGCTTAACTGAAAAAAACATGTATTTGCAAATCCCCAAACTAAGGTGTTACCTGCTAGTAGCGATAAACTAAAAGTGCTTCGTGAATACCAGAGTGACAGACAACACCGGAATGGTTCACTACAGAAAATTACAAGTGGAGCACTGAAGCATCCTGTTAACATCTAGGTAAATTCCTCAGCAGTGACAAAGTACAAATATTCAACACTAGGAGGGCTTGAGAGAAAGGAGGAGAGGAAAAGGAGGAGAGGAAAAGGAGGAGAGGAAAAGGAGGAGAGGAAAAGGAGGAGAGGAAAAGGAGCAGAGGAAAAGGAGCAGAGGAAAAGGAGCAGAGGAAAAGGAGCAGAGGAAAAGGAGGAGGCTATGACATTTAAAGTATTGGAATCAAATGTGTTCACGTAAATTATTTAGAAAAATGGTTCTTAAGAACACCTCAAGCTCTTTCATCAGCCAGCAAATGCTACTTTGCCCTGCAGACCAGAATGACAGTGCCAGCCCTCCTCCATTGTTACATATTCTCACAATACACAAGAGCTAGACAAGCAAACAGCTTGTCTACATTTTCTGTAGATTGGTATCTCACACCAGCAGCATGCACCCACTGACAGAACAACTAACGGAGCCAGCAGATCTATAAACTGAGAATACATGGGAAAATCCCAGACTCTGGTGAAGCCAAGGGCAATATTGTCACAGACCTAAGATTTCTACCCTGGCTCCTGTGGACTTAAAAGACAAGGTAACAAGAAAATTTTTCCTTGGGTGCTGTCTTTATCTGGAAATCTAAATTAACCTGTGTGCTTGCCTGGTGTTTACCAAGCTAGTGTTATTAGCTATGTACTTCACACAAAGCCTGTGCTTAACCCGCTGCAGCTATACACCAATTCTGCTAATTTACATAAGAAACATCACCTACATTTGTCAACTGCTGTTACCTGCCATTCATATAACCACTACCACATTCCCATGGAAATTGTGGGAGACTTTTGCATTAGGAAAAATCGGTCATCTAAGTTAAAGAATATGCACAGCCTGGGGAAGAACTAGCAGCTCCAAAGATGGGTTTATGTTATTTACTCACAGAATCTTTAAGGCAGGGGCATATTTCCTCACATGACCCTGCCTTTACATCTAAAGAAAGAGATGGACCTGCTTGAGTAGGTCCAGAGGAGGGCCACAAAGATGATCAAGTGGCTGAAGCACCTGCCCTATGAGGACAAGCTGAGAGAGTTGGGGTTGCTCAGCCTGGAGAAGGCTCAGGGGAGACCTTATAGCAGCCTTCCAGCACTTAAAGGGGGCCCACAGGAAAGGTGGGGAGGGACTCTTTATCTGGGAGTGTAGTGATGGGACAAGGGATAACAGTTGTAAACTGAAAGAGGGTAGATTAGATATTTGGAAGAAATATTTTCTGATGAGGGAGGTGAGACACTGGAACAGGTTGTCCAGAGAAGCTGTGAATGCCACCTCCCTGGAGGTGTTCAAGGCCAGGTTGGATAGGGCATGGAGCAAGCTGGTCTAGTGGAAGGTGTCCCTACCCATAGAATAAGGGGTAGAACTAGGTGATCTTTAAGGTCCTTTCCAACCCAAACCATTCTGTGATTCTATGGAAATGCAGTGGGTGTGTCAGTGCAAGTATGCTTTCCACTGTCAGCTTCCCTGAACTTCTTCAGACTGTACCAACAATGTGGTTCAAAGCCTGGATAAAGATCAGCTGTTACATCTCTTAAACTACTCCTCAGTCAGAGGCAGTATGGTTTTCTGCTAGAATTGCCTCATTATAAAGCCAGGAAAGAAAAAGACAAGCATACAATGCTTTAAATCACCCATCACTTTTATGTAACGTGAAGAGACAATACAGCCAAAAGTAACCTCTACACTTTTTTTCAGAGTTTGCATTTTACTGCTGTTGTGTCATTCCAGCTGAATAAGGGAGTGAGTGTGTAAGACAATCTTGTAGCGTAAAAGCTCCAGTCTTGCTGGTTTTTAAATAAACCCAAGTACCCAGGTCTCCAACCTAGTACCTACAACACAGTTGCCACACATATGAAATGCACCCTATGAGATGAAATGTTAGTGTTCCTGTTTCACAGATGGAGACATTGATGCTCTCAGAAGCATCTATCTTTCAAATATAGCCTTTAACAGACAGTGCCAGACAACACATGAAGCACCTGACATCACGGGTCCCATTTCAAACCTCTGATTGTATGCTCCTTCAATATCACAGAGTAAACCTGTGTCAGAGAACACAGCTCTTCTGAATCGGTTCAACACATCAAGAGAAAGATGACCATATGCTCAACATGTCTTGTTGATGTTTAGGAGTTATGGCTTAAGGCCTTGACAACTAAACTGCTTACTCAGCAGAATTCTGCAGTTTCAGGGGAATTCATGAGAACTCTGGTTGTATACACATGCCTGGATCAAAACAATACTTATGGGTACACTGGTTCTTGAAAACTAAGTATTTTCAAGGAGCCTTGAAGAATATCTCTCATTCCATCAAAGAATACAACTTTCTAAATATTGTTATTTAGCACCATGAGACACAACACTGAAAGAGATTACAAGGTGCTGTTAATCTCCAACTTTAGTAGGAACGTGCTTGTGAGAGGAAGCCTGCAAACTGGGCTACTGGTCAGACTTCTGTTACTGTTTCAAACTTTGTGAATGAATTCCTGCATCACCTGAGCAACCACCACAGTATCACATGCCTCACTCAGCTCAGCTATCTCACGGATACAGTAATATCCACCTGCCTCACAAGAATCTAAAAGTTTTTGTGCGTTTGACTGCACTTCTACTAAAGACAATAGAGGTTTTTTTATTATCCTGCTGTATTTAGTGTTGGTGCAGTCTCACTTTGAGTACTCCTTGCGGTTCTGGGCCCCACAATTTAAGAAGAAATTGAAGCTCCTTGACTGTGTCCAGAGGAGGGCAACAAAGCTGGTGATGGCTAGAAGGAACGTCCTATGAGGAGTGGCTGAGGACTCTGAGCTTGTCTAGTTTGGAGAAAAAGAGGCAGAGGGGAGACATCATTGCTCTCTACAGCTTCCTGAGGAGGCGAAGTAGAAAGGGAAGCGCTGAGCTCTTCTCCTTGGGATCCTGTGACAGGTTGTGTGGGAATGGTTCAAAGCTGCACCAGTGGAGGTTTATATTAGGAATAATTTATTTACCAAGAAGGTGGCTAAACACTGGAACAGGCTTCCTAGAGAGCTGGTCAATGCCCCAAGCCCGTCAGTTTGGAGAGTGCCCTTAATAATGATAGAATGTAAGGGAGACAGAATGTTCCTCTAGGGGTCCTTATCACTTTGTTAACATGGCTAAACTAGGACACAAATTGCGAGAGTATCCTAGAGCCTACACAGAACAGAGTTGTCAAGGCTGTTGAGATAGGGTAAGTTATGGACTTACACAGGATACAGGATAACAAGGCAGCTAAATTCCATCACGAACACTGTCAAACTACAGAGGAGATTAAAAGGACATAGTGAGGAAGACCCAGAGCATTCATCAGACGACCACCCTATGACTACCAACCCTTTTTATTATGCATGCTCAAGGGGCGTTTCTATATGTCANACTACCAACCCTTTTTATTACGCATGCTCAAGGGGCGTTTCTATATGTCAATTAGTTCTCGAAAATGTAATGAATATATTAAGTGTTTCCTGGAATTCTGATGAATTTGTACGGTGTTACAATATATATACTCTAATTTTACTCGATCTGTGGAGCACTTGTGGTGGATGATCCCCAGTGCTACCCCAGCGCTGCATTAAAGAGTACCTGCTTGATAAAACTCTTAACTGAGTTGTATCGAGTTTCTCTGTGCATCAATAACATGCTCCAACTTTTGGTCAGCCCTGAACTGGTCAGGCAGTTGGACTAGATGATCACTGTAGGTCCCTTCCAGCTGAAATACTCTATTCTGTTATTATAATTATTATCACCATTATCAACTGCAAGGGGAGCAGCATGTAGCCTTATGTAATGTGTTTTGAGGATTCCTCTGGTGACAGCCCTGTATCTACCAAGTATAGCAGTAAGTCCTCCAGCACAACCTATTCCTCACAGGCCTCTCATTCATTCCTCTTGTGCTCCCATGTATTGCTGTCACATTTCTGAAAAGGCTTTCTGCACAGCACAACTGTAACTACAGTTATTTCACCTTTTCATAACACTAGACAAACACTAGTCAAGAATAAAACAAGCAAGCCACAGCTTGATATCTGAATTCCAAGCAAACTACAGTCTTATGGTTCTCCTTGCTTCCTGTTATCTCTTTCCATTTCTTCCAGTACATTACTTCATGCAATCTGCTCAGTGAGATCTCAAGGCTGAGACTGCCACTTGCAGAAATTCCCTTGAAATCCTTTGATGTGAAGGGCTGCATATCAAGCCCATGTCTTCTGTTTCAGTGTAATATAGAAAAGACGCTTGTACCAACAGAGATGTGAAAAGTCAGTTCTGCCAAGGGGAAACAAACGAGTCCACATTATCTTTAAAATCAGTGCATTCTTCCTTGGAATACAATTAAGCTGGGTGCACAGAGACATCAAAGATTGCTTATTAACCTGACATGTCGTGTCAATGAGAATGCCCTTCCCTGTCAGATCTACCATCTTTATCTCACCGTTGAGGTTTGGCCACTTCAGATACCTAAAGACACCCCAGGGCTCACAACTCGGTTAGTCATTTTTTTTATAATACAGGCAGTACTGTCCTGGGATTCAATTTATTAGCACTACAGGGAAGTATCATGATAAGCAACAGTTCACACCACTTGACTCTATGAAGCAGTGAACCCAACAGCAATGTCTAACAGGCAGCCCGTTTACTGCTTGCCCTGCCTTCATCCACTCACAAACCAGGATGTTGCAGTCATCAGTTCTCGTGGGAGGCAAGGGCCAGCTTGAAGCTCCTGCTTCCATGGAGAAAAGTGTGTAAGGAGAGATCCTTAGGTAAGGAACACCACTTTCATTTAAAATTACTCTCTTTCTTTAAAACTCTGACTGTTATGCCCTAAACAGTCAAATACTAGAGAACAAACAAGAAAAGTAAATTTTCAAACAAAAGAACAAAATTATATTTCAGTTGACGCTGACAATACTGCAGCCAGTCATAGAAGAAACAAGAAAATTCTGCCTTCCTAAATGCATATGCCAATATCCACTACAGGCAATAGAATTACATTTCAGACCAAAACTTTAGCAAAATTCAAGGATGTGTAGTTTGGGGCATATCACTAATCAATATTAGGCTGAGTTTTTAAGATTAAACACAGAGTTTTAAACACTTTCCAGGTTTTTTTCCATGTTATTTAACCAAAGGTACAAACTACCATACAGTTGTTTTCGGAGCAGACCCACATGATCAAAAAAGACCCTGAACACCTGCACTGCATTTTTGAATTTCAAAGAACTGAAGTCAAACGAAGCCTGAGAAAGCTGAGACATTGCTGACCATCAGTAAGCACTACCTTAAGAGATACAAGGGTGGTGAGACACTGGCACAGGTTGCCCAGGGAAGTTGTGGATGCTCCATCACTGGATGTGTTCAACGTCAGGTTAGATGGGGCCTTGAGCAACCTGGTCTAGTGGGAGGTGTCCCTGCCCATGGCAGGGGGGTTGGAACAAGATGGTCTTTAAGGTCCCTTCCAACTGAAACCATTCTATGATTCTGTATCTTCCTTTAAGAATAAAAGCATTCCACTGCCTACACTCCAAAGACAGCATGGAGGTTTTTAGCCAGACTCAAACAGGTATTTAGGAACCTGGTATTTATCCCTATCGATCTCAGGTGCCTCAATATCTTTGTATTCATGTAACTGTGCCAAGTAAAAAATCATCTTGCCAGTTACACCCTCTGTTAACATCCTTGGACCTCAACAGGCCCACGTGGCCTTCTCCTTTCACATGCCTGAATTGCCAGGATTCACACCTAGCTCACAAGCCTTAAGTGGACACGTGCAACGCTGCTGTAATGGGACCCTTTCTAAGGACATTATTGCACCGTATATATGGCAGAACAACTTTGCCAGAACAGGTCATGGCTGTGCCATAAAACCCCATCTACAGTTGACAGGTACTAACAGTTAAAAAAACCCAAACAAAACAAAAAAATCCAGTATTTTGTCATTGCTACAAATGATGTGGGATTTTTCCTACCAGCTGCATCAAAGAATATGTTATTCTGAGTCAGGGTGAGCGACCATCACTCTTACTTGGTTTCAAGGGAATTATGCTTATATGATGACATTCAATAAGTTTTGAAACCGCTGGCCAATTTTGTCAAAATAAAATAGATCTAAAGACACTAGCTGAGGTCATAGCCTTTCTGTACTCGATGCGCTTGTGCAAATGTGTGCCTGGCAGAACAAAGCCAGGAGCTGTGCCCTGGAGATGCAGAGACAAAACCAAAGTGCTTTGTGACCAGCACAGCTCAGGAAATCAGATCTCTTACAGAATTGCGTTCCTCGGCTGATTAAGCGTTTACACTGAACTGAACTGAGGCTGTTTCCATGTTGAAAATGCGATGTATCAAATCAGAGTTGCATTATCTGAAGTTTTGTGAGAGATGCCACTTACCCAGAAAATGCTTCTGCTTTTCTCTTTGCAATTTCATTTACACCAAATATCTTATTGCCAAATGGAGGCAGTTGCATGTGAATGTATCACTCAGTCACTAAGCTAAAAAACAGAGAAATGGCAAATGTCTGACTCCAGACTTGCTTTTCTCTTGTTGGTTTCTTTCTACAAAATTTGCAAGAACTTAATTACCTTGGAGGTGTTCTCCCTACGTCACACTCAATTGAAAGTGGAAAATAGCAATGGAATACTATATAAGGGACAAATAACAAGATGCATGTGCATACACATATTAAGGGATGACATAAACCTTGTTTCCACCAGAAACTATGCTAAAAGATGAAGGTTAGCTATCTTTTTGAAGCTGCAATCCTGGTGCAAGGTTTGAAGCATCCCCTCAAGCAGTAGCATTGCTCTTCAAAGTCCCGTGGATGCAGGTACAGCCACATCCTGAGGCCAAGCATCCACAAGTGTACGGAGAGGTTTATAGGGTGATTTGGGAGCCACAGATAGCTGGAGGGGCACAGAAAAACGGCTTAAACAAGACACTAGTCACTCTTTTCAATGAGGTCAGTGCACGAAAGCCATGCAGAAGAAATAAACACCATGAGCAATTCTAGAAGCACAGTAAAAGTCTTGAGCAGGATGGGAGAAAAAAGAGGAGCAGTGAAATACGCGGCTGGAGGAATGAACTGGAACTATGAGAAGGAGGAATACAAGAAGAGAGGCAACCACCACAGTACCGCACCCTGAATGGCCACTAATTCTGCCTTCCTTGGGAATTTGAGAGGATCCCGGATCTGATGACTGATGAAGAATGTGAAAACAGCATTAGGCGTAGGGAAAACTGTTTTTATGGAGGGCCCATCAGCTTTGTCAGACTCCACTTCCTGACAGCTAGTTTGTAGGAAACAATGCCCTGTGACTCACCAAAAGATGTTAGTGAGTTACATTTCCTTTAGATCCAACTGGCTCACACACTTGGCAACCACAGAGGCTGTACCAAGCTGATGTGCATTTCAACAACCCACGGACTTGAGGCACTTTTAGAAAAAGAAGGAAAACAGTCAAAGGCAACCAATCAGCTTTTAAAGTTCTGTTGCATTTTTAAAATTCTTCCCCCAGAAAACAACCACTGTGTACAAAGACTTTGAAATGGCAAACAGCGTGCCAAGGGCTTAGAAATAACATCCAAAAGCAGCAGCAAGCAGTTGGTAAGAGTAGTACAGTGATATTCTTTTTCACAAATGATTTAAGATAGCCAGGCTAAGGAGGCAAAGGAGGCTGAGGCAAAGGAGAAGGCAGGCATCCTGCTCTGCTGAACTTGCAAAAGAAAGCAGTGTCTCGCAACCATCACTTTCACAATGAATCATCACATACATCCATAATTCCTGCGGATTTGAGTCTGTTAACCTATTTGAGTAGGCCTGTTTCTAGGAATAAAGTTTTCCTGGACAAAGATCTAAATTCATGCAGGTCAAACCAGTAAGGATTTGGGAATAAACGAGATGGCAGAAACAAGCATATGAGCAACCAAAGCCTGACTACACACTGAGGTGGCACGTTTACATACAGAAGTCATACAGAATCTAAACATTACAGTAACAGCTCATCACAGAAGAACTGGGAACCTTTCTGTTTGGGAGGAGGAAAAGGGAGATGGTCAGACCTGCCTGAGGGGGATCGGAATCGTGCTAGGATATACTTAATAGATTGGAAGGGGAGACAAGCCGGGAAAGGGGAACAGAAACAAGGACCTTGCAAACTGCAGCAGAGCCCTGGCAGCGGGGACCGAGAGATGAAGAAATTTGCCAGTAATGCTGAGCAACCGGCTTTGGCAAGAGCCTGGCACCTGGGAACGCCAAGTTGCAGAACGCCGCCGAACGCTTCCACCGGGCTGGAACTCGTTCACAGACGCAGCTTTCAAACAGAAGTCAAACCAAAAGCGTTTACCGGCTCAGCTCACAGCGCCGAGGCAGGTGCGCTGCGCTCGCTGCGGCGGCGGGGCTGCGAG
>VZZY01011572.1:243890-319423 GCA_013400335.1 Eurystomus gularis
GGGGGTCAGCTTTTGGGTGCTACCTCTCCTGCTGCCGGGGCTTGCACAGAGCCCGAGCTGGTCCCGCCGCTGTACGGGGCAGAGCCAGCACGCCGAAGGAGCGCTCTCCCTGTCGGAAAGGCCCTGGAGAGGCCCCGGCGTGTGGAGCCCTGCCGGCGGGCCGGGCTCGCCTCAGTTCCCGGTGGGCTGCCCGAACGCCCCGCCGAGCTCCGTGTGCCAGCCCCCGCTCGCCTGTCGCGGATGTAACGTGCTTTCGCTCGCTTTCTTGGGGGTTTTGTTGTTGTTTTATAAGCAGGCCTGGTTCCGGGTTTTGTGGAACTTGAAGCGTATCACAGAGATGCGCTGTTGATGTTACTTTGCCTGGACGTCCCCGTTTGGCTTCTGTAGAGCGTTACCTGCAGAAGTCAGTGAGGCTTGTGGGGTAACTCTGGGAGATAGGGCTTTTCGTGCCACGCTGCCTTGCCTAATTAATAGATACAAAGTCTGTTAAAAGGCCCATAAAATACTTCATTATCTAGTCAGGGTTTTTTTGTGCCTTATGAACAACAGTATAGTGAAACTTCAAGAATGGCTTGGACTTGTGCCACTTGATTCCCTGCTGGCGCTGCCTGCTGGAGTTCTTCTGATAAAGTACAGAATTATGCTAATCTTTTGCACAAAAAATATTGAGTAATAATTTCACTACTACTGCTTAAGTGGTAGGAGCTATTCTATAGAAGTTTTTTTGCCAGCTATAGAAAGCTAGGACTCTGTTCTCATAATGCTTTTCTTCTTTCACTCTTCGGTATGCATAGCTGACTGTTGAGGTTCTGTGTGGTTACTGGAGAAAGTTTTAAAACAAACAAAAACGACTACATAGTAATAGGTCTTGCAGGTGCAGGGCATTAACAGCTCTTTTCCAGAATATGCTAAAATGTGCTTTAAATCCACACGCTGGCATGTATCAGGTGACTTCCTTCTCAAGTGTTTTTAGTATCATTTGACTAATTCAGTTTTTCATTAACTTTTAGCTGAAAGGCTGATTTTTCCAATCCTTGCTTGCTTTTCAGTTCACAGATATAATAGTTGGTATGATACAAAAGCTTAAATACTGGAATTTGAGTGTGATGACAGCTTTTGTTAATTAATATTGGTTTTGTTCAGTTGTAAATCTTTACTACTTTTGGTAGGTGCACAAATCATGTTAGTATTCTAAACTTTATTTACATATCTGAATTTATTGATTATATTGCTTATTAGAACAAACTCAAAAACTGAAAATGAAGAAACAAAACCTTAAAACCAAATCATCAGCATTTCCACTTTTGGTTGAGAGGGCTGCTGTGACCCCTTGAATGGGCAAGGTGCTTGTAAGTTATAATCTCTGGGGACTTGCCCATGGGAATATATAGTATTTTCTTCGTATGTAACAGGAACATCTCCCTCCTGAACACAGCAGATGTTTCCTCCACATGAACTCTGGTTTGTGTTAGGTGGTCTGAGAGGTTATTGCCCTCCTGGCTACCTGAACTTTAAATTGAAATTAGTTGTTTGATCCAGAGTGTGGCTAGGCCATGCTGAATGCAGTAATAGAGCATGCACTTGCACAATATCTTGTTGGCTCTTGGGCGCTTAAAGAAGTTGTTCTGTTCCCTTCCATGCACCAACTTTGGCCTTTGTCTGACTGCACAGAGAGCCAGCTCAATTTACTAACTGGATCACTGGGCGTGTGAGTTGAACGAGCTTGTTGTACTGTGAGGCAAGTGCCAGAGCCAGCACCAGGGGTGGAGCCTTGAAGAGTTGGGGAACGACACCGCCACTCTGCAGGGCAGCAGGCTGTCATACTGCTTCAAAGGTATTATCTGCTGCACCCTAAAAAGCCAGAATGTGCCAGCTTCTGTGGATGGCAGTCTCTGACAGAAGAGAGGGCAGGACTGCTGGAAGCCATAGCTCTGTAAGCTGCCAAGTGTGATTCAGCAGTGGCTGCCTGAAGGCCCTCTTAGTCTCCTTCTGGAGCTGGCCTCAGGTGCTGAAAAGTTAGTATGCAGTATGTGACACTTTCCTAAGTCCCTTCTGTGAACATAATCTGCACCACAAGCATGTGGGGTTAGCGAGGGGATGCCAGGCCTTTAGCTGATAAAATATTCAGTACATCTGTTCAAATAAAGATTGGTCTGCAGGGAGATTACTGTATGTGAGCTGGTCACCAGCTTTGTATTCAGTTGAATGTAACTTAAATGTTTGCATGTACACCATTTGTAGTAAGAGCTGGCTGTTTGCAGAGCTGCTGGTTCATGCATGTTAGAAGTGCTGGCTGGTTGCTTCCCGGTACCTATTGAAACACCTTACTTTCAAGTTGTTATAGTTCAACTGCTGAAACTTGCTTTGTGCCAAAATATGGCAAACTGTAAAACCAAAACAACTCCCCTATTTGCCTCTTCACCTAAAAGCGCACTCAGATCTATGAAACTAGTTCCTGGTACTTCATGTGATTTATCTGAACTTGAGCTGAGAATGTGCTTCCCTGACACAAATCCTTCCTTGTTAAAGAGATTTTGGCACTCGCTTGGACTCCATGGCTGTTCAAGTTTCTCTAAGTTGTCCATGCTACAAGTGATCCTCCTCTTAGCTGATGCTGAACCAGCATTAGGCTGGTTCTATTCACTAAGGTAGCAGAGAAGCTTGGAATTACATACTGGAAAAGTGGTGGGTTAAACTGGTTTGAACTGTTGTGGTAGTTCACCCTCATTATTTTCATTGTTGCTTTACATAACCTAAGCATGGGATGCTGCCGGGAGGGTGATCTTGGTCCTTCCTCCCATCCCTGGGCTAGCTTTCCATCAGTCATGCTTGCACCAGTACTAACAAACTCCGTGAAAATGTATTGCTTTTCTGGAGAAAGAGTGGTAGGAGTGAGAATGGCTGCTTGAGTCAGTTCTTTGAGGTGGCCCGTTCATTAGGTGTCTATACTGCCAAAAGATGCATCACAAAAGTGCATCCGGAGTGCAGCAAGCATAGACCAGGCTAACTTGCTTTAACACTCCCGAAATAGTATCAGTAACTACTCTACTAAGCTAGGAGCTGGTTAGCTGCTTCAGGAGGCATTCAGTTTGTCATCTGCTTGAGCCTCATGCATGCAGGCATTTAAAGCAGCTTGTCTGATAGGTGGAATACAGCATGCAGAGCAACTTGAGCTTGATTGTGTTCATATTTTCATCTGAAGTTGGATAGACCCTTGAAAGTACTGTCAGCACTTGTATGTATGTGCAGTTGGGTCCTTGAAAATATTTCTGTGAGAGAATAATTGGTGTAAATCTTACTGTGGAATGCTTATTTGCAGTAGCTTTATTATGCAGAGCCCTTGGTTCTCAGTTCATGTTTAGCATTACAATATCTTTACAAAAACAAACTCTATTTTGTGTCTGCAGTGGCTTCTTCAAGTAGGCATATCCTTAGGTCTGCCTTAGCACTGGGATTCAGTTTTCCATTGCAACTGTTGTGGGCTAAAAGAGTTTTAGGACAGACTACTTTTGAGTGCTCAAAAGCCAGGGAGTGTTTAAGAAAAGCACTGCTAAAAACAAGTTCACATCAAAACTACTAAGTTCTGCAAACTCTATCTAAACAATTGAGAGGTTTTAATGAAATGCTAAGAATGAAATTACAGGTGGTGATGCTGGAAATCGGCTTAGATCGTTATAGGCTCCGTGTGGCCTTGATTTCTATGCTAAACTTGCTATTTTGGACTTTTGAAGTATTGGTTGTCCATGCACAAAATCATAAGTCAAAATAAAATCTAGCTGATGTTGTGCTTCATAGTTAGGAACACTTTGTCACAGCAAATGTATTTTTCCTAGATTACTGTTATTGTAGTGGATTTTAAAAAAATGCACTGGTATTTAAGTAAGAAAAAATATTAGCTCTTTTCATCTTTTATGCATTAAAATTGTAATCCCATTGCATTATTTATGCATATTTATTAAAAAAGAAAGTGTTCTAAGTTCCAATAAAGTTAACGTAATTTGCTTATATGGTTCATTTTTTTTTTTTTTTATCTCATATATTGGGAGTTTTACCTTTACAGTCTTTAGATGTTAAAATGTTTTTTAAGGAGAAAGCAAATCCCTTTGTGTTTTCTGCTATGCAGGTCTAGTATTTGCTGTTAGTACTTCGACAGCCTGTGCTAAAGCTCACACACGCTTGTTTAGAGCACTGACTTCCAAGGTGAATGGGCTCGATCTGGAAAGGCACCTCTGTTGTCTGTGATCTTAAATTTGCTATAAGGGCTTTCATGAGGTGGAAAATGTCCAGGCACTGCATATTAAAAATGTATGAAAATGTTGAATTCAACACCTGGTATCTAAGCAAGCGCTGGTGAACTTAGTTTAAGAGCATGCAGATAAAGAATTTAACTATGTCCTGTGCTACAGAAATAATGGCTTTGTGTAAAGGGTCGTTGGAAAAGTGGCAAATTAGATATAATGATTGTTCTGTATAATTTTGTGTGTGATACTTTTAAGTGCAAGTTGGAATTCAGTCTCTACCAGCTGATCAGTTAATAATTTTTAATAGCCTTATATTTGTCTTCTATGAAGTATAGTTTTAAACTTTAATTATGTACTTCATGATTGTGACTTGAGCCCTGTTTTGTTTAGGGAGTACTTTTAAAGAGACTTTAGCCTTTGTGCCCCTCCCAGGGGCTCTAAGGTCTGGCAATGGAAGATAAAGTAATTCGAAATTCATGAGGCTTCTAGGAGGGCCAGCCTATCTTGCAGTTGAAATTGGAGCAGTAAGCATAACTGTGTGAATTCAGTAAGAACATAAAATATTTTAAAGTGCCTCTGGGAAATATAAAGGATAACTGAATTTAAACAGTTCTCAATGTCTTTCAATACTTCTCATTTCTTTAATTGATTGAAAAATCATATGTGCTTGTGTCCTGGGAGAGAAAAGAGATGCTACATTTTCCGCGCTCTTGTTTGAAGTCAGTAGAGAAGCTGACTCCATATCTGTGAACCCACGTCTTTGAACTGAAATGAGAACCAAAGCTAACTTTAACATAGTTTTTCCTGATAGTGCTCCTGTTATAGAGATATATTTTTGCCTCAATAGGAAAGACATTAAAATATCAGTAGTACTGTCAGTGGGAGCAATGTATTCTGTTTAAAATAACATTCTGTTTGGAGAGGAGATAAAACCTTGAATATGTTTCTTTGTTTTTCTTACACAGGAATAAAAAACTACTCTAACTGGCCTACCATCCCACAAGTATACCTCAATGGTGAATTTGTTGGTGGCTGTGATATACTGCTCCAGATGCATCAGAATGGAGATCTCGTAGAAGAGCTGAAGAAGCTAGGAATCCGTTCAGCACTTCTGGATGCAGAAAAAGACCAAGACAAAAAGTAAAATGAGTAAAAAAAAACAAAAAAAAATGCTGTGACAGGAATAAAGCAAAGCTTCGATAAGAACTTGTTACCAGTAAAGCCTTACGTACTTTAGCTCAAAGAAGGCATCTTTTTTAATCGACACTAAGGTTTATCTGTGAATGTCTGTTAGTCAGGGTAAATGTAGTGACCATGGTATTTTGAGGTATGGATATTGTGAAAATTTGAGTATAACCACTGCACTGTAAAGCATACATTTGTGGAAATCTGTGTTTTAAAGAAAAAGAAAAAGTTCACTTCTAAAAGCATTCTCTTCTTGGTTGAGATGGGAGGAAACCAAAAGAACTAATACTATTTTTATGGATTTTTGAGTGTTTCTCTGTTCTTTGATATATGAACTTATACAAGCAGTGTTTGTATTCCATTGCTCCTCTTGAAAAAGTGTGGTATTACATCAGTTTTGCTGTATAATTCCTGGCGGTAAGACTTCCTGAGAGCCTGTAAAACTTCTGTAGTCACATGTGATATAGGAGAAAAAGTCTTCAAACAATACAGGAGAAAAAAGATTATATGAGAGTGCATGATACATAGTTTTATTCCAAAGGGTAAAAATAAAGAGACTTGTACAAATACATGTATAATGGTCATTATTCCTTTGTAACTTTCTGATGGCTTTTAAAAGATTGCTAAGAATTGTGCCTAAAGATTTTATAAAACCTTTTCTACCTCTTGCAAAGCTGCTTTTTCCCCTGCTTATATACTTTATGTATTGCAGTTCTGTGTCAGTGCTAAAATGTGAGAATTGTTCAAGGCTTCAGTGTTCTAGCTTGAAATAGTATGGGAGAATACTCATTTCCTACTGTGATCTTGTATTATTTGCTAGTTACTAAGTTATCGTATTTGTTGGATTTCTAAATATTTTCTCCTAACTGCTGTGCTCCAAAGAATATGGTCTTCAAACATGACATTAACAGATGAAATGTTCCATGTAGATGAGTGTGGTAGAGAGGCTACTGAATAGATAAATATTTCTTTGTGGAAAGTTGGTGAAGCCTTCAATATGTATCTAACCACATTTCAATAAGTGAAAACAAATTTTATTAACCAATACAGCTTTTATTAACCAATACAGCAATATTGCTAAGGTTAAAAGCTAACCAAAGTGTTTCTAAATGCAGTTTACTTTAATGTAAGCCAGTTTGCATGTGAATTAGGCAAATGATTGGAAATAAATGTATTTTATGTTGATTGTCTACAATAGTTCCTCCTTATTTTAAATGACTAATGAAACTGATACTACTTTTGATTTGAAACCTTAATGTTTTCCACTGCTTAGGGTAGAATATGTATTTTAGAGAAGGGAAAGACTATGAATAGTCAGTGGAAGAGGAAGTCAAGACTGGAACTTGTAGGATGACAGATTTGATGCAAGTTCCCATTCTAAATCTCTCCTGTCCACTTGAGCGAACTGTCCAGTGGAAAAACTATACCAATACTTTGCAGAATTTGCCACATTGGTTACAGTAAACTTACTGTATCATTTTAATGCAATCAGTATCACCAGGATTAAATGTAGTGTGTATGTTCTCTTTGTATTCACTTGTTCGCGACAGCTGCCCAGTACCAGTAGCGGTGACTGAATGACCACTGAGTGTGAATAAGTTACACTTGGAGGCAGTCACTTGGGGCTGTTAGGCATGGAGATACGAGTGCAGGATTTTTTTGTTCATATACTGCAACACATTCATGAAATGCGAAGCTTTAGGCATAGATGAAGCATTTCAGCGTTAACTCTCTTTGAATTCAAATTAAATAAGCTTTCTTATGGCCAATCTTTCACAAGTAGTTTTTGCCATTCTGAAAGTAAAACAATGTTTATTTTCAAAAGTCTTTGGTTATTCATGTCAAAAGATCTACTGAAATGGATGTACACAGTAAACAGTAAGGTAATTAAGAAAATTATTTTCTGCTTCAATGGTTAACTCTTTGGCTACTAAATAAATCTCTTAAAAAAAACCCCACCCAAATCTGCTGTTTCATAGAGCTCTATTCTTTATTCTGTGAAAATTGAATATTTTTTTTTATTACTATCTGCTAGTAGTTTAGCATAAATGTAACTAGCATGGTCAGGTCATCTTTCTCCTCTAAGCATTTGCCTCCCAGCATGAGTTCCTGCTTTCACTAAAACTTATGAAAGTTTTTCTACTTTCTCTGCTTCCTTCCTCTTAGACTTTTTAAGTTTTAATTATTTGGTTAAAATTTTGCATAACGTATGTAGTAGTGTTTATACCAATCCTTTCCCTGGTTGGAATGTGTTGTGGTTGAGCAATTAAAAGCGACAGTGACACCATGAAGTGTGTGTGACACAGCCATAGAGGGGGGAATATAAAATGTGACTTCTGCCTGCATTCCCATACAAGCCACATCTTTCCACGCTCTGTGTGTAAGAGCTTGTAATATGTTTTGCATATAACATCTATATGAATGCTAAAAAACCTATTGCCATCTTAAATCATAAGAGTTCAGATGCTCACAAAGAGGCTTATTTTGGAAGCTGACTGAGAGTATTTTGTGAAATAACTAGTTCTCAGGTTGATCATTTGAGAAGATGGGCAGTATTCTCTACTCTGCTCATCGACTTTTGCTCTCCCTCAAACTAGAGGCAAAAGGGAGGATGTGCTTCCAATCCAAAAGGGATGCTGCTGCAAATTAGATGACATTTTTTGAGAAAAAGTCATGCCTCTCATTGATGAGGGATTTTCACCTGCTTTTCTTGTGCTTTTTGGCAATGAGAGAAGGCAACTGGTAAGAGTGGAGTCTGGGGTGATGGTAGATGTGCTGAGCTAATAACTGGGGAACTGGTGCTACTTGGAAAGATCCGTAAGGAGTCCCTAGTCAGAAGGACACAAAGGGTTCTGCAGGGGAAAGGGTGACTTTTTTTCCCCACAGGAAGAGGACTTGTCCCAGGAGGTGAGGGGAATGCTGGGGAAGAAATCACTGGCCTTGCTCCTTGTTCTACCCTGATTACTCTGCAATAAAATGAAGACCAAAGAGGCAATAGTGCTCAGGAACACAGCTTGGGAAGGCTGACTGAAGTTGCTGAGGACAGCCAAAAACAAAGATGAGGAGCTGTCCTCGTCATCTTTGGTGAAGAAAGAAGCAGAGTGGCCTGATATTGAGATTGGTCTGCTGAGGTGAGAACGAGGCAGGTGTCAGGGCTGTGCATGAGCATTGCCACCTGCAGAGCTTCTACAGATCAAGATTGGTTGTGTGGAGCTGCCAGCTCTAAAATAACTGTGTAGTTCCATTCCTGCTGTTTGTGTTTTAGTGTGTGGTACTAGGCAGGCGTTGTGGCTGGCTGCTCCCCTGGTGAGATGCTTCTGGACTCTGGCAGTATTGCACCGCTGAGGCTCACAATGAGATGAATGCATGTAAACTATTATCTATGATTGTTATTTTACTATTGCAGAGTTGTATGAACATTTGCCAAACTGGAAACCATTATCATAATTATTTATGTTTTATTCTGAGGGTGCCCTTGGTGCTGCTGGTGTGGAAAAAGGCTGACCTGAGTGGACCAACCTATTCACCAGATCATAAATTAAGCAAATCCTTTCCATTTTCTAACAGTTCTCACCCCTTACGTATAAAGCAAAGTGGTTTGATTTAAGCAAATGAAATTGTTCGTATTTCAATACTGATACGTTGTCCGAAACCTTCACCAAAGAGGAGATAGGACTTCTTTGTTCTTCTTGAACTGGTCCTGGTGGGGAGCAGAAGGAAGCAGATTACAAACAACTTGCTACTGTGCTTCTAGTTTTGTTTTGGGATAATTCAAATCAGTTAAACCAAAAGTTGTTTCCCTCAGAAAATGAGCTGTTAACAACTCAGGACATCTTAATGGGTTACATGGCAAGTGTGTTTCTTAGCCCTGATGACCTTTTCCTTGCCTTAATTTTGCTAGCAAATATTTAGATGTGGTCAATAGTCTCCATCGCTTATCTACTCTGGAAAAAAAAAAAGTGTATACCGTTTCAATGTCCTGAAATAGTCAAAGTGCCTTTATATCGGTCTGATGACATGAAGGCTTATTTTCATGTTCTGACTGAGTTCTTTGATTCTCTTTAAAAGGTAGGCTAGAAATCTTTGGCAGGATTTTTCCGCGAGTCTGTAAATATCAACAAAATGCACAGAAAACAATCAAGTTTGGGAACATGAAATCAAAGAATCATACCAAAGAAAATCTCTCCTGAGCTGGCACCAAGAATCTCATCAAGGCCCTGTCAGTGCCTGTATCTAAGAAGGGCAATATTAAAATGCAGAGCTGGCAGGCTGAGCAATAAATCCCTGTCTAATCTGGTTTGCATGTCCCGTCTGCAGAAACCGTATCTTCTTACATGGGGTTTTTCAACATCCGTATTACAGGATTGTGCATGAAAAACGCGCTCTTTAGTTACAAGATATGCATTACTTGTTAAAGAGTCTGTGAGCAAAGCTGGAAAGACAATAGGGAAAGGTAAGGAGAGTTGGAAGATTTTGGATTGTTAATTGTGCTGGGTGGTGGGTCGAGCTTTCTTTTCAGCTGAAACGGTTGAGATGAAAACGCTGCTCTGGAAGAGGCTGTTGTTCACTATTTGGTTTTGACTTCTTTTGTTGGGATACTGTTTGTGCCATTGAACGGTTCTGTCTTAAAGCACTGCTGTCTCTTACGTACCATGATTGTGGCTGTAGAAATTCCTGACTAACTACATGAGGCCTATCCTGACATATCTCTTAGGGAAAACAGGTTTTAGTGACACAGGAAATAAGACTGAAGTAGGTAAGTGGATTCAGGTTTTATTTTCAACAATTTTTTTTGAAGGTATATGCCGAAATTCACATTTTATGTTTAGGCTTTAGCTGATTTAAGCTACAGTGAAAACAAGAACCTCAGTATTGTTGGCATAGGATTTGTTCTGTGTCACGAACTGGGGAAAATCAGAGTAGTTTTCAGGTTGTGTGTAGCTGCTCTTTTTTTAAATGGTTCTTCTTGAGAAGCTTCTCTGTGTTTTTGTACAAACAGTATCAAAAGCAGAAGTATAATCTCATATATTATCCTGATTGATTTAGGAGTGAGGGAAGAGATTCTTATTTATAAACTTATCATGCCTCATTTCCCTGGAAGTAAAGGAGCAGGCCAGGAGCGAAGGCAATTTTTAGCTAAAAAGACCATCATACTGTATAAAATTTATGGCAGTCATAAGGTGTGGCTGAGAGGAACTTACAGTGCTGTTTATAAACAACAAGCATTCACATCTTCATACTTTTGAAGATCCCTTCTTAATCTTGACAGCAGAAATGCTTGCAGGACAGCAGGCTGGCTTGTGCTTCCTTCTCAAGAGGAAAGAAAACCCTTTAAGGGTGGCTTTTATTCTCAAAGTATTTTAACGTTTTAAGATCGTTTGAATCAGACTAAATAAACAAACTGGACTTCCTTAGAGGTGGAAGGAGTTACTAGAAACTTTTCTCCAGCTGTTGAAATACATGCTGTAATTTCCAAAGTACCTTGTTTACCTTAAATACATGCAGATGGTGATGGCTTGTAAGGACCGAAGAAGAATCCAAGGGCCAAGTTCAATATTAATCTTGAAACAGTTTTGCCAATTAAAGAAGTAATTCTAACTAACAATGGAAGGACAATATTTTTTCTTTTTTTTCCCTTTTTAAAAATTATTGAAGCTCTTCTACATAAAAAGCCATGAGACAGCTCCTACACATGCACTGAGATGCTAGCATGTGTGTCTGTGTTTTTGTAGTTGTATGTTGTCCCTTCTAACATAAAGCTTGCACAGGGGGCCTACTTAGCATCTTTTAAAGATGAGTTTCTGTAAAATTTTACTTCATAATTAACAGTGAATGGAGTCAAAAGGGGCTTTGGAGGAATGTTGTATTAGAGAAAAATCATTGAATTATACTTTTTTTCCTTCTTATGTAAGCACATTCTTCAAAGCCTGAAGGATTTTATGTACAATTTAGCGGCACTCAAATCTTCATTTTGCAGACTAATATGAACTGAAAAACAGAGAAGAGATTGGCTACTTGTACTAAAACAGCTATAGAGAAAATAAAGTTTTGGAGTCTTTAGTCTTAAGTCTATGATCTAGTGAGTGAAAAATATATCTCAACAAATGTTTCAGAGCTTTCAAATACACACTACAATGAGTATCTTGGAAATACTATTTGTCAGACGACTTCCCAATTGAATGGTAATACTATGAAACCTAATGTTTCTGCATTTACCCACCAT
This sequence comes from Eurystomus gularis, assembly GCA_013400335.1. Classification (NCBI taxonomy): domain Eukaryota; kingdom Metazoa; phylum Chordata; class Aves; order Coraciiformes; family Coraciidae; genus Eurystomus; species Eurystomus gularis. Next base: position 255,540 of record VZZY01011572.1, read on the forward strand.
TTCACTTGTCTAACATCTAAAGAGATCTTCAAGTAGATTTAGGGATTGGGAGGTTTTTTGTTTTAGTTTGGACCTTTGTTTTGGTTTGTTTTGTTTTTTCTTAAAGAAAATTTAGGTATTCTCTGAAAAGCAGTGCTTTTTGATTACTCCAAAAAGGACATGCTGCATGAAGACTAGGTACATATTCGAACCTTCATGGCTCGGGCAATATCAGTTTTAAAGCTGATATTGAAGACTGTCTTGTACTCGTGATTTTAAAAATATACAGATTCTAGGATTCTTCAGTATTTCCTGTATCTGCTCATCTATTGGTGATGCTCCATAAGAGACGTGCAATAATACGTGAAAGGAAACAGGTGCTAGAAGACTAAAACTGCCTGAAATGAAGGCAAATAAAAGCAAAGAAACAAAAAATTTTAGGTGGCTCCAGAGGGAGTTTGCAGAGGGTCTCCTTGGGGAGATGCTGTCGGGGTGTGAGCTGCCGGCAGCCGTGGCCGAGGCCACCCAGGAGATGGTGCTGTTGAACTGGGGAAGCGGCACAGCCCTGACCCAGAAGCATCTTTCAATGCAGTCCTCTCTGTTTTCCTTCTGTGTTGCATGTTATTCTTTGGGGTCCTCGTTTTCTTTTGGGAGAAGAAGGTGTTCGTGTTGAACCCGGAGCATATCCCGGTCTGGTATGTAATGCCAGTCCCAGACAGACAACCCTACGTTGGAGATGACGCTAGTGCTCGAAGGTGATGTTTTTTCCTTGGACTGCATGGCTGGTGAGATGGTAACGCCGTGGCAGGGAGCAGCTTCACAGCTCATTGCCCTCACCAGAACAACTGCCTGAGGAGCACCGTGCCAAAGCCAAGCGATTGCTGGGTGCCTGCTGCGTCGCTGTGAGGGGTGGGGAGCAGCGCGCCCGCTCGCGGGGGCTCCTCGGGGACCCGCTGCCTGCCAACTTCCCTCTGCCATCCTCTGAGGCGGCCTGTCCCCAAACGCACATGTCTGGGAAAGGTAAGCGCCAGGGTGGCTCTGTTGCTCCATGGCAAGGACTTGAGCACGGCTGAGAGTGGGGTGCAACGTGATGTCGCCTCTGGTGTACAGCGGGTGTGGGATGCGGAGAGCAGAGGTGGTGCAAGCACCCAATGGGCTGCATGGCTCCAGGGCACCTTCACCCCGTGTCTCAGGGCACGAGGCACCCAGCTGCCTCCTGCGTCGGTGGGCCATAGCAAGCATGTGGGTCTGCAGCCAGTCCAGGATGCAGAAATTTGAGGTGGCAAAGATGGGGTTGGGTGTCTTTCATTCTAGGGTGTCTCAGCAGAGCAAGAGGTCAGATGGTTGTGGTGATGTTTTCTGTTGATTTGCTATTTTGTTAGCATCCTCTGGCTTGGTTCAGAGGCTTCAAATCTGGCCAGAAAAGAACAGCAGGAGCTGGAACAGGTCAGTGGATGTCCTGGCAGCAGCTGTAGCAGCACAGTCGCCAGACTGGGTATTTGCAGAACATTTAATGGAAGAGTTCAGTAGAGGCCTTTTCTCCAGTTGCAGGGGGGTTTATGTCTCTGAGTGTTTCTATATGCGTAATCAGACCGTGACCAGGGGTTTTACATGTGATATAAATCAGCAGCTTTAATTCCCCAAGTCTTCTACCTGAGCTGTTTTCGATCTGAACAGGTATTACCAAAATTAGGTCTTTCTACATGCAGGCACAGCGGCAGAAAGCAAGCCTGCTGCAGGTATTTGAATGGCTTACAAGGCCTTGCTAAGTGCAGCCACCGTTCTGCTGCAAAGCTGTTTTGAGTTTGTTGCACCCAGTTGAAACACGCGCGGCCACCAACAGCAAAGTGGTTGGTGAGGAGAGAGCCATCTGCGGGGAGTGCGGTCAGACCACGTGTGGTGTGGGCCCACCAGGGAGGCCAGTGACATAAGGATACAAGGATTATGTCTGTTGTGCTGCATTTCATCTCTTTTCCTAAATCATGAACAGCAATTCAATGGCCAGGTTTTTTCAACTACTTGCAAACAATAAATGATTTAAGGCTTAGCTGACACTTTGTGGGGGCCTTTACTGTATGAGTAATCATTTGATAGTGCATGAGAAGGGAGCTGGGTAGGGAAGGGGTTGAGAAAATCTGTTGTCCAGTCGTAGTTAGGTGTGTCAGCAGCAGGAAACCAGAAGAAAATACTGAAGAAGATTCTAACAATTTAGGAAGGAACATAACAGAAATAATACAGCCTGAAGCAAGCCTGTTCAAATACCTTATCTTTTCATGTGAACTTGAGGTACAGTTCAGCTTGCTCTGCTGAAGAGCTGGCATTTTTTAGGGCTGGGGCTGGGTGTTGCTCGAGCCCGGGCCTCAGGAGTGAGTGCTGTGAGCAGCAGATGGTTTAGGGCTCAGGCCATGACTTTACCTTGATCAATGTGGTCTTGCACACCTCTATCTTAGAAACATAAGCTCCTCCTATATATTAAAGAGCCATCTTAGCAGGCACCAGAGAGTAAGTTACATATTTTGTTTTAGGGACCATTTTGCACCGAACTCTTAGATGAAATAAAGCGCTAAGCATCAGCACAGTGACTCAAACACAGGAGACCTCTCTTCTCTGACACCGAAACACTGAGCTATAGCGTCAGGCTTCCTTTCACCCCAGAAGCTTTGTCATTCTTTCTGGGCCAGGAACCTTGCCCCAAGAAGTGGGAGAGAGTGTGCTTTCTTCTCTCCTGGTGCCTGGTGCCCTGCCTGGTGGCCAGGTGCTTCATTTGAGATGAGCAATGCTGTCTTGACCTCCCTCACATGCAGCCTTTCCATGTCCAGAAGCAAGTACTATAATCACTACACTAATGGAGAAAAGCAGCTCCCACCACCACCAGGTTGTTACGGGTATGGATTACACACCCCAGGTTTGCCTAGTTTCTGCCTTTGGCAGGTCTAAAACAGGGGGTAGGTGCCTTTTTTTTCCAGCCTTGGCCAGAGCCATAAGTAGATCAAAATCTACAGATCAAAATTCCCCCTTTTTTAGGTGCCTGAATCCTGATATCCTGATTTTTGGTTCTGAGTCTTAAGCAATATGCAGTAAGGAATTCAAGACGAGGTTGTGCCTGAAGCTGCTAACAGACATATTATTGTATTAAGGTTCAGTAGCTTACTGGGAAATAAAGTACAGAAAGGTGACTGAAATTTGGTCTTCAGAACATCTGGGTTTTGGTCACATTAAGAGAGTTAGCCAAGAAAGCTCTTAAGGGAGGAGTACGGGAATAAAAATCCTTAAAGATGCCATGAATTCCACTTAAGAACAATAGTCTGGGGGGTATGTATGTGGCTAACAAAAGTAATACTGGGCAAGCAGACAGGAAACCAGTACAACTGGCAGGGCTGGAGAGTTTTTTGAGTCAAATGGGAGTCCTTCCAAATTTGAAAATCTAACTTTATCTTTCCAATACATTGGTTTATTAATCAGCATAAAGACTAGATGAAAGGGAAATTAAATATGGTGGATTGTAAACAGCTAAAGGTATAAAATAAGAATGCTTCAGGCTTGTCAGTCAGAAGAGTAAGAATAATTAATTGGGAGTTCAGAAACAGGATCACTGAAGATTAAAGGCAGAAATTAAACAAGATAAAGGCATTGCTGAGAATCTAAATTATTTCTTTGCATCACTCTTCAGAACAGAGAAAATCAGAGCAATACCTACTGGGACTTGCTCTTTTCTGGTAATCAAGATGTGTCAGAAGAAGAGCTGGAACAAATCGATAATTTAAAAAGCAGCAAATCATCAGATCCAGATGGTACATCGGAAAGTACTGAAGGAGCTTAGTATGAAATAGCTGATCTGCAGCAAAGATATGCCTTCCCTAATTAAAAACAGCTATTTCATTGGAGAAGCAGAGGGTAAAAATTATACCCAAAGTTAAAAACGAGAGTGAGATAATTTGAGAGAGCACATGTTCCCTTTACCCAAACATACATTTCTGTTTTATAAACTGGTTGAAAACAGAATGTAAAGTAGGAAAATGATCAACCAAGCAAAAAAAAAAAGGGATGACATTGTCATGATAGGATCTAAAAAGCAAGGTTTCTGCGAAGAAAAATCAGGCCTCATAGTTAATCTGTTTTAACTCCAATAGGGCCAGTCTTGTCACGGACAAAGAAGAAGCAATCACTGTAATTTAGATAAATCTCAAAGGACCTTTGGCCTATGCCAGATACTGTGAATCAAAGAGAGGAGAGCTTGCTGCGTATCTCTTGGCTGATGTGACCACGGGTGGCTGCATGTCCAAAAAGCCCTGACCATCCTTGGCATCTCAATGCTGCATCAGTCTCATGACTTGTTCCTGCTTTGTGGTGGTGCTATCCCACCTATGTGACACCAAGCGCTGCTTTCTGCCACCCTAGGAGGTGAGTAACCAAGAAAGGAGGTGAATGAGCTGTTTCCAGCCTCTGAGAGAGGTTAGCCACAGGTTGCTTCTGTGTGTCTGTTATGTTTATGAGTCTGAAAAGGTGAATATAGTTGAGAAAGCTGAATGTTGTTGAGAAAGCTGACACACTGCTTTTAAACTCCTACAGAGGATGCTGGAATTCACCCTTAACAATGTGGTTTTTTCTATCTTCATTTTATGCAAATTAGGATTATTTGTGGCCTCCTCATTGTGTACTTTGTCAGCGAAGGCTGACAAACAGCCTATGTTACCTGGGAAAAAAGAATCTCAGTAGGATTCTGTGGGGGCAGCCCTAAAAAAAAAAAACCCAAAAAAAACAAACACAAAGCAAACCAAAAAACAACCAAACAATGAACTTAAGCAAACATTTAATTCCCAGAACCTTTGTTAGTAGAAATCAGCAGTTTTAATCAACTTCACTCAGTAGTTCTTTGCTCTTTTAAACACATAACAGAATTACCACCTTGTTTCCACTTCTCCTTTATCTGTTGGTTTTGCCTGTCCGTCCTCCTCCTCCTCCTCCATTTCTTCTGATCTCTGCTTCCTTGTATTCTTCCTCATTTCCTGGGATCTCCCCTTCCTTGCCTTCCTCTCTCAGGTGTGTGATGCTGCTGTTGTTCATCTTCCTCTATACCTTCTGCCTCCTCACAGCATCGTCAGCTCAGAGTTGTACTGACTTTGGTGCCCAACCAGAGTCAATTATGCCAGCAAAGCTAATTAGAAGGCATAGGATGCTATGCCTCACTCCTGAGATCTGTATATCTCAACATCACAGTATGTTCTGATTTATAGTAACATTAACTGATACAAACTAAAAAAACCAAACCAAAATAAAAATAAGCAAAGAAAAATTTAAAGGCTTCTGAAATAACCCTGCTGTCTTTCTCTCTGCTTTGTACAATTATTTTCATATCGATAAGCTCCAGTATACAGCATGCCTAGTATTTCATTGGGTATTTGGTAGGCAACAGCGTCAGCCACAAGATGTCTGGAGAAGTGCTGTATTTATGGGTGATTAGATTGGAGATTTTTGAAAGACTGTGTTTCACCTTTTTCTTTAAATTTTCTATGCAGCCACAGAAGGGAGGAAAGCATAGTGCAGAAGTGCCCCAGACACTTTTAAAGTAGCTAATTTAGATGCAAAATCAGTTTAGCCGTGGCAGCATGGAGCAGAAAAGCATGGCTGATTCACTCAGCTCCCCAGCAGTCCCAAGGGTCATGCTGCTCAGCTTTTTCGTGCTCTTTTCTACAAGAAATGACTCCCCTCTCTAACGCCATGGGATGCTGTGGCTCATGTCATTGCACAGTAACTCAGCTCGTTGATGTGACAGTTTGACGATATGCAGGCTTGAGGGGTTTTCCAAATGCAAGAGTCACAGTAGAGCTGAATTGCTAACACTTCATGGTCATTAGGTCCCAAATATCCTTCCTTTCCATTTATGAAAACACCCATAACTGTCAAAGCCTACAAAACACTTGAACCCCTTGCACATCAATGCCGTCATCACATGTTTCCTTAAAACTGGTTTCCTTGTCTGAGTCTCAGACCAACGTGCAGTGATCTTTTTACTTCTACACCAGCAGAATAGCAGACAGTTCTGACACCTCTTCCCATACTTAAAACTGCTTTGGGCTGGATAACACAGTAAGATGTTGGTGATGGTTGCCTAGAGCAATTCTCAAAACCACTTTATTAATCATTAAAACAAAGAAGAACGTCTTCCTCAGTAGCAGGACTATGGAGTAGGAAATGGAGATTGTGGGCACAGTCTTGGGGAAGAGCCTTGTCCTAACTATCAATAACATCTTGTGAGCTCTTCTAAGATGTCCAAGTTGTGAATGTTTGGCTGGGCTTAAGCTAGCAGAAAAATGAAGATATGTTTCTGATCATCCTGCCAGAATAAGGTAAATTGTAATTATGCAGCTTGTGATTTTTTTCCCTTTTTTTTTTTTTTTAACACCCCCACACCCCATGGCTAAAGGTAGGAGTTTTGAGTTGGTGGACAAGTTGTTTTTCATTTTTTACCTCCCAAAAATGGAGTAGGACAGTGAAACTTTAGATCTTGTGTCTAGGAGAAATTACTATATAGTTTTCTACTTGAAGAACCCAAAGATAAAAGAAAATTAAAGCAAATTTTTATCAGAAGAGGTGTATTATTTTCTCTGTTCAGTTATTGTGAGTTTGTTTTCCAGAACTGCTGAGTTCAGCTGGAACTTCAGGTTCTTGGTTGCTTTGAAAATCGTGCCTAGGGCTTCCAAATCCAGGCAAAGGACCCTGATGGGTTATGTAGTAATTCTGTCACTGAGGATGAGACAGAAGCTCCCTCTTTCAGAGGGACCCTTTTACTTCAAGGACTTCAGGGATTACCTTTTTATTTGAAGTCCTTTCTACTTTGAGGTACGCTGAATTCCACCAGGAAGTGCTGTCCTCAGGTTCAGCACAAAATGATGGAGTCCCAAACAGGACACTGCATCTGAGACCCCTCTAGATTATTATTTAACATTTCATTTTTCTTATGGAGATCATAAGGAGTGCATAATGGAGCTCTACAACATCTCCTCTAAAGAGTACTGGGAGCTGGTATCCTGAGAGGATGACAGGAACCCAGGAACCTATCAGTTTGAATTTTATCAGGTAGGCAAATCCTTGTTTCACTGTATCTGTAGATGGGTTAATAGTTCATTCTGTTCACTGTCCTGCTTTGACTGAAATTTCAAGTGCCGAAGCAGCTCTGATAACTCTAATTTTACCTTCTGATTTTTATCCTTCTGCTTCCAGTTGACCATGCTATATTGCCATCTTGCTTTTTCAGTCTGGATGTACCCATTTAGATCTTGTGAAAACAAGTTTACCCTTTTCTGGCATGCAGAACATTTCCAGCAAGTCCTGGAAACTGGTTTCTGGTGACTTTCTTGACTTTGAGATCACATCCTGGAGGTTGGAGGTATAGAACTATAATTTGTTTCTCAGAGTTAATTTTCTTCTCCTATTAGTTGACTGCAGATGAGTGATTCACTCACTTAACTTTAGATTGGCTCAGGAGATTGAAGAGCCCTTACTTGCACTCATATTTTAAACGCCTCCTACCATTCCTTTATAAACAGGCAGTTGGATGATAATAAGTTTGAACCCAAAGTACCTATTTTCTTTACCACACTGAAGTGTAGCTGAAAGCATCCAGAGCTTGGTGTAGCTGCTCAGAAAGTTATTTACTGTTTTTCAAAACATACGGCTGCTTTTGTTGATATGCCCCACTGGAGCTTGACAGATGTGTATTACTTTTATTACAATGGTAATACAAGCCTGTATACTTTCTGATTAAATTCAGAGAGGCAGTTTCATTCTCTTCTGTTTCTAATTAGAGCAGAGCAAACAGTTCAGGAGGAGGCCCTAACCTCTTGCAGCAGTTTTTTATGGGGGCCATGGTCATGACACCAGAGCAGGAATCATAATACTCTTTAGGCTTTGTTAGTGACTCTGTTGAAGATACTTCCTCAGGGCTCAGGTTCTGTTTGAATTAACACTGATTAACCTGCTGAGCAGGGTTTGTCCTAGAGTCTGTTCCTACAGTGCCAGTGCCAAGTGACCACTGACACTAGGCTTGTTTGTGCTATTTCTGTGTCCTCCAAGGGAAAAAAGGCTGTATGTGATGGGATACACAGGCTAAAAAGCACTTTGCTGTGGTGCTGCTGTGTCACAACTAGTGTGTAAAACCTAGGCAGGTTTTAACATGAGAGTTAGGCAAACATTGGCATCTGGATGGAGATGTCTATGTGTGAAACAGCTGTTTGTGCTCTGATCATAGTCAATGATGGTAAGTCAGTATAGCCAGAAGGGTACAGAGAGGTGTGAAAGCACCAGGAGGTCAGTTTAATTGCTTAAACCTAGGTGTCTGGTGCCATTTGAGATGTCCTGGAGTAAGTGGGACATCCATAGCGAGTTGATTTGCTAGAAGACATTTGCTGTCCTAGAGTGGCAGCTACGGGCCACACCAGACACTCCAGCTGTCAATTTATGCACTCTAGCTGTCTTGAGGGTAGGCTGAATTGCTCTCAATGATCTGCTCACCGTATTGGCAAAATCTCCTAGTGATTGCAGCCTGGACGCATCACTTGCATGTAGACACCTAGATGGAGGCATCCTCACTTCTAATTAAATCCAGGCCTTTATGGCTAAAGCTACAGGTCTGGCTCTTGGAGACATTTAGAGTTAAATATCCAGGTAAGCAGTTCCAGAGGGCAAATGTCATTCAGCCTCTTTTTAATACCTATTATACGCTGAAATGAATTGCCCTCTGAAAGTGCCTTTCATCAAACTGACTACAGAGAGACACTAGGCATATTAGCTGTTTAACTTTCAGCTGAAGAAAGTGAAAAGCATCCCACCTTTAGTTCAGATGGAATTCTTTTAACTCCACTGACCCAGAAATAACTTTCTTCAGTTTACCTGCAGGAGAGGCTGCATGGGAGACCAAGTAATGATATTCTGAACCTCAGGAACATCTTGAATATTTCTGAACTTTGCAAAATGAAATTGACTTAAAAATAATAGGAATCGAGCTAAGCATAAGATAAAAGCTTAGTCTTTTCCCTTCTCCAGATAAAACTTTACACCTTTGCTGCCCAAAAACTCTGTGGAAATGAGAATACTTTCTCACTCTATTTCTCTGGACAATTCCAGATTTCACCACCTGGATGATGGTTTCTTATCTTCTCCCACTCTTTTCCTCCTTTTTGAAAGATGAAAAGACTACAGTTTCACTAAGGCTGGTCTGGGAGACATACAAACTGTGATGGCTGCTGTGGGATTGATGGGGGGAGTTTAGTGTGGGAGTAAGGACATTTTCAAATTAAGGCTGGCTGACCCAGATGCTCTTTATAGATGTATCTCATTTAGAAGCTTAAGTAAGTGAATTATATGGTCAAAGTTTTAAAAGGAGGTGGGAGGGGAAAAACTAGGATACCTGAAAAAGTGCAACAACAATGAATTTCTGAAAAGTGCCATAGGAACTGTATAAATTCACAATTCACTGATCACCCTGGGGACATGGGGAAGTGGAAGTCATTGTAGAAAAGTACAAGGTAAATCTTCAGTGGGTATAGACTGAGTTAATTCCAGTGGGATTAATTTTATTTACACCAATAAAAAATCCAGCTCTCACAAGTGGGGGCTGATGGCTCTGGTGAGAAGGTGGTAAGTGTCAACTTGATATATCATTAAACAGTATTATTTTACTTCTATAATTGCCCAGAGCATAACATTCTGCAGTTGCCTTGATTAATTTAGCTTTTCATCTGTATATAAATGGTGAGAATGACTGGAGCTTTAAACTGAACCCACTTATTTATTCTTGATTTGCATATACACAGAAAAATGCACATAGACTTATCAAGTAGAGCACATAGAGCTATTGAGATGAAAGAGCCAAGCGATCTTGTCAGCTAGCAGTTTCCTCATGGTCATTATTCTGTGCTTAGATCCATGCAGATGGGCAAAGGTATTTGTGTGGACTTCCAAGGAGACCAGGCAACAACACAACACTGACAATTTCCTGTCTGTATTCCTGTGATGCCTTGTTTATAAAGATCCTAAATAATCCTACAAGATGTAATGAAAAGAAGGTCACAATACATACGATGCCAGGAGCAGTGCCAGGTTGCTGAAGTCCAGCATTGGCAGGGCATTTGCACAGGAGCTCTCTGGCAAAAGCAAGAACAAGAGTTAAGATTCCTGGGTCTTGGCTCTACACCAAAGAGACGAGGCTCTCTGTGGCAGTCACCTAGATAGTCCAGGTTTCCCTCTATGCATGCTCGGTGTTGCAGTCAAGAGTGCTGTCTAAAGCTATTATCAAGGTTTGCTCTGTGCGAATAACTGTAATGCCACCATTACTTGATGATCTGGAGATCTGCTAGGTTGAGAGGGTATGATTGCAACATGAGCCCATAAGTGACCTCCTCTCATCTAGGGCCACTGAGCTACTGAGCTCATGTCCAGTTGAGGAATACTCTCCCACTGGACGCCATGTGCTGTTGCACAAGGTGTCTGTTGCACCCAGTGGTCAGCCACATGTGGTTATGGGCCCAGCTGTGTTCCCTTGCTCTAACCTGTTGTCATGACCTGGAGTTTGGAATAGAGCAGAGGTTATTGTGCTGGATGACTAGCTCCCAGTGTTCCCTGGAGGAATACTTGGGAGGATGTCCCATCCTAGAGGAGCTGTTGAAGGTAAGTGTACAGAGGGAAGACCACAAGGATACTTTTGGCATCCTGCAGTGGGAGATAACATAACCAGATTGAGCAGCACAGCTGAAAATGTAATAGTTCTAATGAATCTGCACCGATTATTTTTCTTCTCCTGCACCATGACTGTGCCTCCTTCAGCTCAGCCTTCTGTACATATTTTTCTTTGAACCAGCACCAAAATCTCTTCCTTGCAAATTTCCATAGGCAGAACTGGATTAAAATAAATGAGAAATAAAGCATCTCTGCCTTCATATCCGCTTTTACCACTTCTTACCACTGTAAATCTTTGAGTTGATTTTTACCATCCCTTCACTCCTCCAGATGCTGTCACAGCTTTCATACGTCAGCACAAAGCTTAGGCAACCTCATCAATCAGTTATCCTGCCTCAGGACAGCAGGTGCCTTGGCAGGCATTATTTGCTGGAAGGAGAGATTTCACTTGGGTTAGGCTGCTAGTTGATGTTGGCAGTGGAATTGGAGAAAAATCATGGTCCTATGCACATTGGGGGTGGCTAAGTCTGTCACTAGAAAACATCATCCTTCTTTTGGAATAATCTGTCTGACGAGTGAACCCACCTTCACTATTCGTTTGGATGATTACAGGAAAATAAACTCCAATCTAGAAGATGCTGCCTGTCCTTCACTTAAGTAAGTTAGAGCTATGGCTTCTGGGCTCCCACTGAACGCCTCCTTTTCTCTATACTTTTCCAGCTCACTTGATAGTTTTGAGCGGAGATTTTTTGTTTTGGTTTGGTTTTTTTAAGGATCTTAAAAGCCATATGTATTAATTACACAAATGCTTGGTGGAGAGCAAGTCTCATGTTGAAAGTTTAGACTTTGGGTTCAATTTGGATGAATGCCTGAAATTTAGCTCTGAACCCATGGCAATCTTTGAATTTATAAATATTAATATACACCTGAAATTCTGGTCCAAAGCAAAAGCAAGACTTTTATTCTGAGCAGATTCCTCATCTTTGCTTATCACCATAGCAAATTAGCACTTTGCAGGCAAGCAACAGGTGGTGTGACTAATAACCATGTGTAGCTGTTTTTCTGTCCTCCCAGAAGTTTGGGTGAGAATAGCCAAACTCTGGTCATTCAGACCAAGGACTTAAAAAAGCAGTTGATATTTTTGAGTACAATTGCAAGATTTAATACAAATTATATTTGTTTGAGAATTTATCTGCTCTTGGCTGGCCCAGGCTAATAAAATATGGGGCATGGGTTCAGCATCCTTTCCATTACTCAAAGCCACAAAGTGAGCAAGTGTCCATAACAGAAGCTTTTAGCCACAGAAACTAGTGCCCAGGAACAAAGTGATCAAATCAGTTAAATTAGAGTCTGAAAACAGCTGAAGGCATAACAGTAGGATGAGAATAACTCTTTAGTTATGATAAAATAGTAGGATTTTAAATGATCATGTATTTAAAAATTAGAAATTTATGTTTCCTTGCCACCTGAGTAGAAAAGCATTGTAGGATTTAGAACTGATACTGAACAGAAAAGTGAAAACTGGATTTGGAATTGGATATGTGATAAACTTTGGAAATTCAGCAGGGATTTTTTTCTGACTATTAGTAGGACCTTAAGGAGAAGTGTTTGTGGTACTATGTGCTCTGTAAGCAAGTATGTCCTTGAGTCTGCTCTTCTAGGCATGTGTGTTTTCATATGTATTTGCTGATTCCTATTCCAAGACAGAAAAGGTAAATCGTGCTGTAATCTCTTAGCAACAGACTGTCTGGGTGGGTCTGGGATTTTTCAGCTCATGGTGAGGCTGGAAATGTCACGAAGGCAGGGCATTTTGTACTCGTCAGAGATTTCTGTTTTCCTTGTCAAGAAGGACAAGACAGACAAAATGTTACCTTTCGGACTCCCATACACACTTGGTGTACCCTCAGCATAGGGCTGAGGGTATCCAGAAATGCTTTAGTCTGAAGGAACTCTTTTTCCACCTGCAAAAGGTGAGCAGAATTAGGAACTTCTCTTCTTAACCACCCGCGATTGAATACTGTTAGTATTTAATACTTGTATTGAATTTTATAACTGCTGAAGTGCTGAACTGCTGTCTCAACTTATCCACATGCAATTAATAATATTGATCACCCTACATTGATCTTGAAGAGTTAATAACTGGTTTTTTTTTTCCTTAGTTTCCCTTGATGAATGATGCTTTCTACATGCCAACTTATAATTTTGTCAAGCTGTCAGATCACAGGGTCTGATCCCACAAACACTGAAATGCAAGCAGCACTTCCTGCAATGGCTATTTCTTTGGGATCGATAGGACTATTTACGACTAGGCTAAGAAAAAAGTACTTTTTTAACAGGATTTGTCCTGGGGTGAGGTCTACACAAATGTTTGTGTATGAGTTAAATTACCTGAAAGCTGGGTAGGACACATGCATAAAGATTTGGGGCTCCAGAAGCTGGGCCTAATCTACTCCATCAAATAATAAAGTGGTTCTTTTCTCCATCTAATAATAAAGTGATTCTTTTTTTTTTTTTTTTTCCAAAGCCTTCCTTGAAGTAAACACCCTGGTTAAGACACAAAATAGAAAATGGAAGCAATTCATTTGTCTTGTCTGATTTGGAGGTACCTTTAGAAGTCTTCTTGTTCTCCATAGTCTGAACAACTTCTTCCCAATTGGCTTTGAAGAAACTGAAGAATTCAGTTATGGTTACCTTTTACCCATTACAGGCTGCCTTGCTAACCTAATCCTCATCTTATTATTTTTACCTTAGAGTGAATCACTAGTACTGCTCTTGTTTTGTATGACATTTTTCTCTTAAAGTTATATTGCACTATGTTCCTGTACACTCCTGTGCAACCCTCTACTAAAAAAAATCTGTTCAGATCCCTACCAGAAGGTTCAGAACTACTGGAAATGGAGAATTCAGCAAATAATTCTGTCAAAGTCTCTGAAACATTTTCATTCTCTACTGCAGAGAAGAGCCAAACAATCTGTAATGTCTGAAGTGGCATTACCAGCCCAGAGCTTGGCAGGACTGAGAAAAGTTTTGCAGAGCTATATTATCCAAGAGACACATAGCGAGGGAATTTTGGGGAAGAGATACGCCTCTTCACATCAGTTTTCTCACATCAGCACTAATGCCCGTTGGTGGAGCAGTGTGTGGGAATGATGCGCTGATAATCTTACTGCTCCTTCTGTAGAGGAAATGGAGCATGTTGGCCCGTAACAGCAACCACCCAGCACTCCTTTAACACCGATTTGTCTCCCCTGTAGACACATGTAACTCCTCTCCTTCTTTTGGACAACGGGCATCATCTGAAGAGATCTTATCTCTGTGAAAAACATCTTGACAAACTATTCAAACACTGCCTCTTCCCTGCCTTTGTACTCATTTATCCCCTCCCCATTGCATCCTCAGCTGAAGCAGATGATTGCAAAATCCATTTAAAAAGCACAGCAGTTTTATACTGAAAGATATCTAGAGGGCAGCAAATCCAGAGGGAAATCTCATCCTTCAGTGCAAATGAAACCTTCTCTTTTATTTTTTTTCTGAAAAATCAAGCACAGAGCCTTTTTTTTTTCTCTACATAAAGCAGCAATAATAAGATATCTCTACAAGGCTGAGGTATAATCATACCTGGGAGCAATTTTTAAATTTGATTAAAGCTTACTGTAGTGGGCAAAGACTCTGAAGTTCAGGTGTGAGTTATGAAGAAACTGCTCGGCCATCCATAATCCTATCTGAAAGAAAATGTATTTTTAGAGTACTGCTATGCAACAGGGAATGCTCTTGAGTTATTTGTGCATAGCCACAGTTGATAAGGAGGACATATTTAATTCCATATCAAGATTGTGCTACTGATTGCAATTCTGTTATTCTTCGTGTTTGATTCATATTGTAGTTGGTCAGATAGTTGCTGGGACTCAACTGTTAGCAGTGGAAGTCAAGGAGTACATAACATTTTGTTTTATTGTGTACTGCATTCTTCAGCACATTTGGAAACCCTTTGAGAAGCATACAATTACACCTATTGAATGTCATCACCAAGAGTTAATGCGTACAGTAATAGGGATGTTGGAAACCTCTGTCTCATCTCCCTTAAGTCTTCTGTTTGGTACTTGACGTTTGGAGCTTGGCCGTTATGAAGTTACTGGAATGCTTAAAAAAAATATAAATCATATTCTAAAAGTATCCATGCAAATGATTTGATTTTTGAAGATTTTCACTTTAATTGGCATTTGCATGTTGAGAGGTACAAGTAGGTGCAAACCAGTGCAATTTTGTGCAGACATTAGTAGTAAATTGAGGGAAAACCAGACAAGCTCCTCTGAGCACACTTGGGAATGCTAGGCTCTAAACGGGAAGCCATGCTGGATGCCTTGAGACCCATCTTCCAGACTGTCTGCAACACAGCTGTGCTGTTTGAATTTGACCTTATGTCCAGCCCAGGCTGCAAGCATAGAGGTTAAAGATCCTAGGGGAGCACCCCTGGCCACTGAAGCCCTGCTTCTGTTTCAAACTGCCATGTGGTACTGCTGTCATTCCTCACTTTCTGAAGGTGCAAAACTGGGTTAATGAACAGACCTCAGTTGGTCTGATGCTTGCTTTTACATCTACTGATGAAAAATGTGATATGAGAGCTGTGGGTGATTGTCACTATCAAGGAACAACATATTTACATTGAGATAGGATAGGATGTATACAGGAGAGAGGAGGATTTGGTCTGGTGGTGAAATGAGAAGTACTTATGTAGTGCCCTGTCAGCGTGTAGGGCAAAGGCTGTGCCAGAGCACAGACAATTTCCTGCTAATTGTGTTTCTTCTGATCCACAAACCCCTTTTTCTGTCTCATACATGTGATGAATTTGCACAGCTAGCATGACAATACATTGAAATATCAGGGAGATTTTGTCACTACAATGGTTACTGAATA
Organism: Eurystomus gularis; assembly: GCA_013400335.1. Classification (NCBI taxonomy): domain Eukaryota; kingdom Metazoa; phylum Chordata; class Aves; order Coraciiformes; family Coraciidae; genus Eurystomus; species Eurystomus gularis. The sequence goes on from VZZY01011572.1 coordinate 271,107, forward strand.
TTCAAAAGGTAGCAACTTCCTTAAATGCCTGTTTTCTCTGAACACCACTATGTTTCTTCTGCAGGAAGGGAAAATTCCCTTTCTTCCTCTAGCTTTACTGGAGTTTTCCTTTTGCCTTGTGTAACTGCTTAAACATGATCACTCTGTGGCTTTCCAAAGCAGTTGCAAGTTGTGAGGTACTGCTTCAGAATGGCACACTGCTGAAAGCCACTGGCCTGCCACTATTGAATGGCAACGTATAACTGCCTTTTTTTCTTTGTTTTCAAGATGCTTAATTAACATAGTTCAGGCATTGGGCACTGGAAAAACCACAAGCTTTTGGCCATTGAGAGGTGTCAGCCTTTCCTCCCTACATAAGCCCGGTCAGTCTAGCCATCTCTGTGCTGTATGTAGCCCTCTGATTTTTACCGAAAGAGGTTTCCTGGCTGGGATATCAGCACAGAGCATGATCCAGGAGGTGGGATGATACTTGGGCAGAGTGGAGGGGGGCAGAGCACACAGGGGTATGGCAAGGTGACTGGGGGGAATCTGGGCAAGGGAAAGTGGCTTGCAAGGAGGGAGACCCCTGCTCCCAGAGCAGCTGGGATATTGCTCAATGGTTGCTGCAGGCAGAGAATAGTTGGTATCTGCCTAGGGTGAGAAATGGTACTAAAATGGGGAAAGGATGCCCAGGTCAAGGTCTCTCACACAGGAGATGTGATTCTGCCAACAGCACTCTGCAGCATCACCCTCAATTGTACCATCCATTTACTTGACTGTGTGGAACGGGCCCATTTCACTGGCAAACCTGACTGCAAAAGGGCAATTGTGGGTACCCTGTCCTGTGAGTAGTGGGTATGTCTAAACTGTGAGAGGTTAAACTCTTTTGGACTACTGTTGTTGCTTAGAAAACTCTTGCTGCCTTGGGCTTCATAGATTAAATATAAACACCATTTACATCTGCTTAAAATCTGAATTGAACTTGAAACTTATGTTCAGTCCAGTGGTAATGGAGCTGCTGTTAAATTGCTCCATTAACTATAAAGCAAAGTTTAATCTGCTGTGTTTTACTTTCATGAAGTGCTTCTAAGCACTGGTAATGTTCCCTTTATTGCGTTCCTTTAACTTTACAGGAAACTGAAAGCTTTTTCCTAAAAAAAAAAGGAAGATCTTAGGATTAAAATATGTGTGAAAGCAATGCAAAGATTCAAAAAAGAGACAAGGAAGGATCAGCACTATCAGGAAGAATTAAGAGGAACAACACTGGAGCAACTTAGTGCTTTGCCTTTTCCTTACCAAATATACAGCATGGTCAAAGAGCCTTATTAAGTAGATTACCTCAAGTACTTTGGGAAAAAAGTACAAGTACAATCCAGAAAGGCAATTACTTTTTTCATTCAGATAGAATTTTTCGGCTTGTAACATGGAGTTACTTGCCTCTTTTTTTTTTTTTTTCCTTCCTTTTTTCCTGTAAGGGTTCTTTGCATAGGTTTAGTCATCCTCGAGGGCAGCTGCTCCATCTATATAGCAATTGCCAGATGATTACCTCTTTAATGTTTTCACTCAGTACTTTGCTGGTTAACCTCCTTAACTGGAGAGCTGCTTATTGATATTTATGTCTTGTCAGCACAGAGGTTCATTAAGCATTGGTAAATGACATGTTTTCATATCTGCTGACACTAGAAATGCAATATGATCAATTGCAAATTGACTTCAGTGCAGCAATAGAGTGCATTTAACACACATCAGTGGATCATTCATACAAGCAGAGCTGGAATTTTTATGGCTGTTTATGTCTCTCTAATATCCAAGTATAAATTCTCCCTAGTTGAGCAATTCTTAGTAAAACAAAATGCAAAACTCAGTCCAACAAGTGCTCACATATCCCAGGCCAGCTCTCAGCCCAGGCAATTCTGGATGGCAGGATGCTGAAGATGGTGAAGCATCCCTGATTGCCTCACCTCTTGCTGGGAGGCAGTGAGGGGCTGAGGCATCCCTTGCAGGCATTTTCTCCCCTTCCTTGGGCTGCACCACAGGCAGCCCTCCAGGGCTTTCCCTCACTTGCTTCTTACCACCACTTCCCTTTCTCTGTCTGGTCCTTCTCCATCAGGATGGTAACACTGGGTCTTGCCTACAGCCCAGGCTGGTCTGGAGATGCTTTGTGTATGTGTGAATCCCAGAAGCCGACCTGACAGCCACCTCTGTGTCTAGGTCCTGCTAGTGGCCAACAATGGGGAGTCAAGAGCTTTTACTCCTCTGGTGCTCTCTCTTCTGGTAAAGAAGCCAAGCTCACACTGAGTTGGGTCCAAAGTGCTGCTTTCTGATATTTTCTTACTGCAGCAGCAGTTTCTGTGGAAACTGCAGTTACTTTAAATGGTTAGACCCCATTGTTAAACTGACAGTCAGCCTTGGGGATGGGAATGCTGGTGTTGGAGGGTAGGGCTCTAAAACCTGTCCTGCTGCACGTGGTGATAGAGAATTGACTGCAATAGCACTTTCAAGCACCGGAGATCTCCTGCGATGAGGAAGCTTGGGGTGGTGATCATCCATATCAGTGCTCTAATCTCCTTTCTAGTATGAACTTCAACCGGATGCCAAAGGCAGCAAAGCAGTGACCATGTCCCCTCAGGGTACCTGCTGCCCTAAGCTGTGCATATGCTTAAGAGTTCTTCTGAGTGTCCCTTACTTGAGTACAGGTTCCCTGTCTTGATTCCTTCCAGCCAAGATTTCTAGGAGCTATTGCTATTTCTGTATTTCTGAGACTGCTCTCTTCTTTTAACCAATGTGCTTGAACTGGAGTAGGTCACTTTCAAAGACACCTCTGAAACTCTGCACCCCTTTCTTCAGAAATACGTTGCAGCGGCAGGGGTAAAATTTTCCACTCTCCAGATCCAGGAAGCTTGTATGATACAGAGCCATAGGAGCTACAAAAAGCACATCTTTCCCTTCTAAAAAGAGATGGAAAAAAAATCTTTTTGAGCAAAGGTCTTCATTAAAAAACATCATCAGCTTTCAATTTAACAAACCACTGCAAAACAAAAGAAAGCCATGAATGCAAGAAGTAGCCTTGGGAACATACAGTGCTGATTTACTATGCCAGGACATATCTCCTGTAGAGTCAGATTATTATTTTTCTTTACTGGTCTGTCACACATTGTTGCATGTCTGAGATTCCTCACTACTAATTGTGAAAAAGTGGAGAGGATTTACTCAGATTAAGTCTGCTGTTTTATATACTGGATGAAAACAGTTAATGGCTTGTGTTGAAGTTTGTTTGGGAAGAAAGTAAGATTTTCACATTGTTTGAATGGGGGTAGCTTTGGTAGCTTAAAATCTAGACAGAAGTTAAAACATCTGGACATTCATTTGAAGTATCCTGTCTCTTAGCTTATGCTTTTCTTAAATTAGAGTATTTGCAGTATGCTCTGGGCTTTATGTGCTGCATTAACTTTTTAAATTTGTCTTATGAAAATGAAATTAAGCTTCAGATTGTCTTTTCTGTATAGAAAAAACATGAACTTCCAATCTAATCTGTTTGGTTAGTGACCTTCCTGAAGAAAACTTTCAATCCTGTAGTCTTCCTGGTATATTTATTCTCACTGAATACCCAGAATCCTACTTGCTCACATGCAGCTGAAATACTGGTTGTGTCTGTTGGCTCTCTGTGGATTGAACGACGTGAAATAGCGATGTTTCAGAACCATGAATAACAGAATCCTCAATTAATGTTATGGCTCCCTACTAAAATGGCTTTGATATAAGATTTCAATATCCTTATTTTGTTACAGAGCCATAATACTAGTTTAGCACCCCGTTATTCACAGTGCTGACATGATACTGATGAACTGATTAGGACTACAGCTGTGGAGTTCATGCTGGGATAGAGTCAGACAGATGAAGGCAAATTTCAAACCAAGTTTAAGACTATAAGGTGGAGCAGATGGCAGGGCCAGTGATTTCAATCTTGGCTACCAACATACTGATTGTTCTTGCACCTTTTTCCCAACTCCATTGTTTTTTAGCATAGTGCAAGGCCAGATCCTGCCCTTGGGAAAGCCACAGTGTGCTGGCTGCACAGGCTGCAAACTGTGTGTCTGACTAAGGCATATTTTTAAAAAGGGGGGAAAAAGGTACCCCTTGATCACAAAAATGGAATTTTTGTTTAAGGAAAACAATTGTAGACTTGACAAAAGTTAGAAAGGCAAAGAAAAAGGGATTATCTAGCGAGTTTTGAATGTCTAAGCAAAAAGTGTGGTGATTCTACTCCATTCTTGACAATTTAACCAAATTCTGCTTGTACACATCATTAAGTATGGGCAACATTTGGAAGAAAAGAAAGAAGGAAGAGCAACTGCCCTGTGCATTTTCAGAGCACACATGCATTCCTTCTAACATTCACCAGGAGGGATTGTATATGAAAGTATGGTATGCACTGAGCCAGTAATAACCAAACAATTTGAGATCATGGGGAGTTCTTACCATTTTCCTTTGCTTTCTTAAAATCAATTTAAAAGCAATTTTATTTCAAGAACACAACTGCCTGAAAGATCAGGAAAATGGCTAAGTAGATAATTTATAGCTAATTCTAGCTCAGATGATGACACTAACAACAAAATGCAAGAGAACAAGATCCCAGAGCTCTTTAAAATGATCTCTTAAAATCTGCTGGAGGCCTGCTGGGGCCAGGCTTTCTCAGAAGCACTACAGACTCCATTTCTGTTGTCTCTGGCAGAGCTACTGTCAGACTGTAAGACAAGGGGGTGCCTTTCCTCTGGGCTGCTTTTAGAGCCTGGGCAGAGCTGTGGTGCTTTGCAGATGGAGGAAACTCCCTCTGAGATCCTCTGCAGAAACCATCACAGTCCAGCTAAGGTGTGGGAGCAGAGATTTGTCACTCCCTGGCTTTCTGTGCATGTTTGGAGGCCACTGCTGATCCTAGACCTGTAGATGGGCTAGGGGCAGGGCCACTGGCTGAGCCAGGGGTGTGGGAGAACATGGAGCAGGAGCCACGGGAGGCTGTGTTCCTGCTCCACATGGCTCCTGTGGTTTTGACAGACAGGAATCCGAGTTTCAAAGTTACATGTAGCTGCAAGAATGAGGAAGAATATTTACCAGAAATAGCAAAAGGACCAGTTATTTCATTAAGGAGGGTAGATTTATTGACTGTCTAGACTGCAGTTAGTTTTGTATTCACACCTTAAAACTTTTAATTAAGTTTAAAGTTTACACTCAAACTGTCTACCTGTTCCCTGGTTAGTTTTGTGAAAACATTAACCTTGACATTTTGACAACTTTTCCCTTTCATTTGGTCTCTCATTTAAAGTTGTTTTCATTGTCTGTGGTTTAGCGATTCCCTTGGTCCACTTATACAACCCAAGCCCTTTGAAGAGCGACAGCTCAGCATGCCCGGTGGCAGCTCCCAGCATGGTGTTTAATTCTCAGTTCAAGCTGAGCGGCAGAGCTCTACCTCTGTGGTACAGCACCAGAATGACACCAGGTTTTGCAGGCAGTGATATCAAATTTGTCTCCACGCTTGCATAATGCACTTGTGAGAACAACATGCTGGTGCCTTCACAGCTTGCAGGGACCAGCAGAGGATGTGGGGCCCTCCTTTGCCTTGGTACCTAGGGCAAGCTGCTCCCATTGTCCCTCCTGTCATCATATACACACACTAGTCCTGCACCTCCCAGTGCCATCTTCCTCTCTGGAAGATACTCCAGCTCCTCCACAGGAGACCCTAAGCTGCTCCCTAAAGCTTCTGCCCTGCAGTGGGACAAAGCTGTGCAGCAGGCAAGAATGCTATGACAGTTCCACGTGTTGGCTCAAAGTCCAAGTTCAGCATTGCTGTATCAGAGAAATGCCCCAAATCACCTAAGAACTTAATGCAAGACACACTTAAATCCTTTCTGCTATGGCTTTCTAAAGATACTTATTTGGGCAGAAACATGCAAGCTGTTTTTAGGTTTATAGAATGCATTATTTTGAGGAATTGCCATTCCAATCTCACTGACTAAATGTGAGAAGCTGGCCTTTCCATTTTGCTGGAAAAGGGGAAAAGGAAGGGACTTGGTGTTGTGTGAAAAAAACAGAAAAAAAGTAGTAAGGCAGCATTGTTCAGACAAAACTCCTGTGGGAAGCTGGAAATGTTGGTGGTAGGAGGCAGAAATGGCTGCAGAGAAGCTAGAAATGTAAATATTGTGGTTATGGCCACTGAGGACCAAGCTTTCCTGTAAAGCCTGCTCTCATGTCCTCCTGCTTCTCTTTCAAATGTTGTCCAGCACGCTGATGACTGAATGAATCAAGCCCACCCTCTGTTTCTACTTTTGGGAGCTCAAGATGAGAGCACAGAGTCACTCACTCTAACTGAAGGTAACTGTCTAACTTGAGTTTGAATCAGAAGCTGAGAAGAATGGTGACATTTTACAAAGTTAAGGCTACTTGAAAATGTGAAAGATTCTGCCTCATGTAAGGCCGAGGGGAAAAGAAGGTTGGGACTGCATTTTTAATATTGTTTGGGAATCCAGGTCCCCAAGACAGGCAATGCACATCCTTGTGAGCGTGAGGGAGCACTGGGGAGAATCTGTGACCCTGTGTCACTGTCTCCCTCCTGGAGATGGTGACAACATGTTTATAGCAGGAACACGTTCCCTGTTCCTGGGGTGGGGAAAGGCAACGGGGACCAGAGGAACCAAACAAACACCACTTTTAAAAATCTTCACTCCTGAATAGCAAATACATCTCTCTCTTTGCATAAAGCGAGCACCTGAGGATTAACTAAGAAATAACAAATGTGGGATTCTGGTACTGGAATTAGGATTTAGAGAAATCTGATGAAGCAAGTAGTGTGTAGGGCTTGAGATAAGATAGGCATGGAAAGGACATTGATAAAAAGGGAATCCCTCAATGGAAACCCTCACTGATTTCTTCTGACACTGAGAAAGAAAAAGCCAGGACAACAAATTGACAAGAAGTGTGAGGGAAAAAAGTAAATTTCAGTCAGGTGATAATCCCAAATCAAAAGAAGTTCAGAAGAAAGAGGTGTCTAAGCTTGTTTGTTTATAACTGAACTTTACAAGCATGGATGTTATTCCCTGAGGACACAACTGTATTGATAATTCCAAAAATAAAATTTAAAAGGGAAAAAACCCCAGCAATCCAGAACAGATTACACTGAGGTATCAATAAATTATTTGCTCTGCCATGCAAAAGAAGTAAAAGTCTGCCTGTAAGTATTTGATTTATACTGCACCATCCTTAAGTAATGCCCTGTGTCAGAAATGCAAATCTTTCTTCAAATGAAAATCTTTTTTTGATCATGCCAAAGATTAGTGGTATTGATTTACAATGAACAATTAATTATTTATTAACTGTTTATTAATATTAGAAAAATTTAATTTGGTTTCTCATATTAGTTTCCTTTTCTCACTTGACTTATATTTGATTGGAAAATTTGGCTCAGCAAACCATCTTTTCAATACATATGACCCTCCCTGATAAGAATATTGGTTTTATTTTAAGGGATCTAGTCTGGCATTTAGGTCTCTAGTATGTGATTCTTATCTCTGACACAGACTTTTTATATGATCTTGAAGAAAGGGCCTAATTTTTTCTGCTTCATTTGCATCTTTGTAAAAGATGACTTTTCAGAAGACAGTTCCAGAACTTCATCCTCCCAATAACTGGAATCTTTCTTCTAGTTTCCAGGATGGTTGTATTTGTGCTAAGTTTGCATCCATTACCTTTATGTCAGTATCCCTAGTAAATTAAATAGTTCTTCTCTTCTCCTGGTAGTTAGTTCTTAGATACCTTAGAAACTGCAATCCTCTCCTCTTTCAGGCTGTGTTTTACTGGGCAAGACAAACTTTCTAGCCTTCTGTCATAAAAAAAAAATGCCCCTTTGATCACCTCCATAAGCCCCTCCATGCCTCCATTAACAATGTGAGTTCTTACATGCAGTGTTCAGATGGGATATCTCTAGTGTTTTGTAAACAAAGTTCCGGCAAGGAATTTTTCAGATATGCTTGTTCCCTCCAAAATACAGGAATCTTTCTGATCCTGTTCATTCATAAAAATACACTGGACAAAGAGACTTGTCCTTGTGGTATCCCAAGACTATGTCTGTCACTCTATCCTCCACCCTCAACGCATAAAGAATGTCTAGCTGCAAAGTCAGCATTTTCTGAGGGAAAGCCTGTTTGAGTAAAATACAAAACCAAACAATATGGCAATGAAAAAAACCCCAAACCAACCAACCAACCAAATCAACAGCAAAAACCCCAGTTTCTGTATAGTTATGTTTTAATAAGAACATTAAGCAGGAAAATGTTTGAGGCCACTTTGTGGGTTGGGCATGGGGCACCCTGACTGTGTTGCTGTCCCCTGGATCTCCAGCCCCTCTGCCCCTGTCCACCTGTCCATGTTCTGCCCTCTCACAGCTGCTGGCTGCAAAAATAGCACCCAGTGCAGGCCAAACTAGCCCAGCCTGTGGTCCTGCAGCAACACACCTTCATGGCATCCTAGCAGTTAGAAGGCTAAGCATATCAAAGGAGGTTGCTGCTGCCAAAGCAGAGCTAGAAGGAAGGTTCAGCTCGTACAAAGTGCTGCCCTTTTGCAGTGCTCAAGGCAGCTGTATTGAGTTACCTGAGCTGTGACCATGCTATGTCTGGAGAAACCACAGGTGAGGCTTTTAAATGCAATTAACAGGGCAGTATATAATAGTTCTGGTTTAAAACAAGCAAGATTTTCTCTAGTCCTTGTGAGACCTGTATAGTCCAGCTTGCTCTTGATGTGATGGGGCGATAAAGAAGATATGTTAGGAACAGTGTCAAATGGAGGGTTTTGATTTGGCTGATATTTCTGGGATATACCTGATGATGGCTTCTCTTTATGAAACGCAACGGCTGTGAGTAACTGTGTGTAATCTTCCCTTGTGCAAAATTGCTTCTTTAGAAGATACTCTGTAGTGACTGCTGCTTTTTATTTACTTTTTTCCTGAAGTCTCTTTTGCACTTACAGTTCTTGAACTGCTTTAGGCCTTAAGTCTTATGTATTATGCCTCTAGACTGAAGCATTTTGTTGTGTTGCTCCTTGTTTCTAGTGCCAAGATCATAGTTGAAAGGAGGTCACCAGTGAAGACTTGTCTGTGCAGCTAAGCAAGCCGCTCATGGAGAAAGCTCGAAATGAAACAGGTCTGTTACATATATCTGTAGTTTTGCTCTCTTTACTTGGCAGGTAAATTCTTTGTGAAATAATACAAAGTTAATTTTGTTGTTTGCTTTTTTAAGAGTTATTTGTGGAAGATGCAGTCTAGAAAGAAGGTTTTTCCTAAAGTTGTCTAGAAACAAGTTGGATCCAAACACTCTTAAGCTTGAAAACAATATAACATGAAGTGAGGATGTGGGTTATCTTGTACTTGGTTTCCTCTTAACTTTAGGCGATTACCCAAAGCTTCCATTTTTGGGGAAGATTTAAAGATAGTTCCAAACTGGCTGTTAAAAGTTATCTGCCTTTTAACATGCCTCTGTGTGTCATTTCTGTTAGAGCAGTTCTCTTTTGGTCTGTCTGATGTCTTTCAGGGTGGCTTTAGGGCTTAGCAGTATCATGTGCTAATAGTTTGCAAATGCCTATGAATAGCTCCATTTTTCAGAGAAGCATGCTGGATTGGCATTTTTCTGCCTGGAAAGGAGGGCTCAGGTGTGCTCTAAGATGTTTCTGCTTTGTGACTGTTTCAGACTGAGTGATGTATTTCCTTGATCTATATAATCATCTGACATTTAGAAATATTCAGAACATGCATGGCTCAAGTTCCTACATCTTTTTAATATAAAGAACAAATATTTTTTGTGTCTATTTGTACCATATGTCCCTTATTAGAGTCTGATTCAAAAGATTCCCATGGTTTTAGGATCAGGCCTGGTGGTGTTAGGACAGACCACCAACCCATGAGAGTTAATAGAATTAACCTGAGAAAGGTTTTAATCAGCTTTTAAATCTCTAGTTCAAAAACACTTTTTTCTAGGGAGGAGGCAATTAAAGTTGCCTATTTTTTCAGGAGTGCTTTATTACTTTTAGTCTCCCTTCAAATCAGGTTGCTCTTCAGTACTTAGATGCATCTTTGTGCTAACATTAAATATGCAAAAAACACCTGGAAACATAGAATGATACTTGGCTTTTTGTAGCCTGCTTTAGATGAGATTTATGGGTTTCTGTGCTCCCAAGTATCTAACACCAGCATACTGTATCACAGGATGAACCTCTCTGACCACTGCTAGAACACAACAGTACTTTGCCCTTGAATAAGAAAATTGCTCTCCTGTGGCAGTAGCTTATATAAATTATGTTGCTGGGCTCTCTTTTCATGCCATCAGCTATTTCTTCTTTCCCTAACAGAATAAAGGTCAGAAAATGCTGATTCTAAATTGCAGTTGTGAATACAAACACTTCAATGTTTTTTTTACTTCCTCTTTTGCAGAAACCTCTCCTCAAAGTTAAAATTGAGGCCAAAAACTGTCAGGAAGAAAAAGCAACTACCTAAAGTCTTGGCCTATTGTTCATCCCTTTTCCAGGCCAAGCAATTCTTTGCTACTGAATTATTTACTGAGGAGGAGAATCAGCTTTAATCATCAGAGGAGCATTAGAATCCAACAGGACTTGGAATACATATTTAAAATGTTTACTAGTGTATGTGAGCATATTCACTTAAAGCCTTTAGAGACTGAGCTTTTCATTATAACTTCAAACGAGGTTTACCCTCACTGTCTTGTTTTTTTGTAACTTTTCAGACTATAAGGAGCTTGTCTTGGATTTTTGTTCTGCCCTGAGCCCATGGCCCTTTTTTTGTGCTTGAGGAATCAGAAGTGAAACGTTTTCCATGATAGGAGATTCCCTTATGTGGAAATGGTGTGTGCTATTTTGGTGTGTGCTGATTTTCTAATTTATCCATGTTGAGGGGTGGTGGGGTTGGAATTCCACTGGGGCAATGCTCTTTCTGCTGAAGACTACAGTGTGGTCATTGCACTGAAGTTATATGATTGAGAAATAGTAGATAGCACTATGCTGGATGTCTTTCTCATTAAATCTTTTTTAGCTGTTTCACTCCTGATGCAATCAGAGCTAAACTACACTAATGCTTCCTCATAGCTATTAACATTTCAAAAACTTAGACTGTAAACAATTCCTTCACCTTTCCTCAGGATTTTCAGAGTCTTCTTTTGGATTACTTCTCAGAATGAAACACAATGAAATTTATTAAGCTTTCTGGGAAAACTCTTGAGGCAGGATTTCTTAATAGTGAAAATTCATTATTGATGTCATTACTGATGTTATCAACTGATAAGCAGTTTTATGCCTGCTTATTACTTATTTTCACTTTAAGGGATGGTGTAGATTGCATCTGCTCATTATCAAAAGTCTTTCCCCGGCTCCTGAGCTGGCAGGCCTCTGTGTTCAGGCTTAAAAGCTGAACCTTCTGACCTGTGCCTATAAACTCAGCTCTACTTGTATCAACTAAGGCAACAATTTCTTGTTTATGTTGTCTGCTCTTAACATGTTTCTCCTAAGGCTACTTCTGACTGTGCAAAACTGACTTATCTTTTGATGGCTAGCATCTTTGTACCAATGCTTCACTAAAAGTTTTTACATCCCTCCTGCCCTGATACTGATTTCCCTCTGTCCCAGTACAGCAGTCTATAATCCAGCACTTCATGAGTCCATTATATGACTGAGGTTAGGGGTATTATGATTATACTGGAGTGGAAATAGTTGGGTTTTGTTATTGCTAGGATGGTAGGCAGAGCTGCACTTACAGGAAAACTTCTAGATGCCTTTCAGAGCTTTTCTGAATGGCTAACCTTAATTTCACATTTTTAACACGCACTTGAAGCACCTGTGGCTAAAGGGGTGGTTTTAGAGATGATGTGATGCAAACTCAACACTTGCTAATGGTCAGAAACACTAAGTGGCATTTTAAAGACTTTCTCTGAACTGTGGGGCTCAGGGTTTACTGTGATGTGGTAGGGATTAAGGCATTCATGTATAACATCCTCTGTAAAAGAATAAGTAATCAAATACATTGATGTTAAATACTTTCTTTTAACATTAGCTATCCTATGTATATAGTTGTATTTTAATACAAATTGCTGTGTTGTATTCAAATGCATTAAGTAACTTCCATCTTAAACTCAATGTTCTGAATTCAAAGCATTTTAAATCAGGTATTCCTAAAACACCTGACTCTCAGTACTTCATCAGCAGTGTGTTCTGAGCACACTACCCCTTTTATACACTGCAAAGAGATGAGTGAGCACAGACCTGATCCTCCTGAAATCTGCCTGTCTTTTCTGGAAAAGAAAGTAGCCCAATGTGTAATAATATTACAGGGTCATAAACCAAACCCTAGTGTTCCCTTCTGCTCCCCCACAATAACGTCAGTTGTCTTACTGATGCAAAATACATTCCCTTCTAGTGGGAAGCATAGGACTCCTTTAAAACACATAGACTGGAAACCATATCCTGCCTGGTTTTGATTACAGATACACTTTGAACACTCCCACCTTAAACTGAACCTTTTCTGTTATGAGTGAGCTGGAAGTATGTCCTTTATGACTAGAGTCATTAAAACACAACCCACTGTGCAACGATTGGGGTTCTGGCACATAAAAACACTGCACCTCACTACCTAGCTCATGATGGAGATTACTTGTTGAAATGAAATGTTCTTTTATGCCCCCAAATGGATAATAGGATATGAGCAAAACCACAGTTAATTTCTTTGAGAAAGAGCTCATTAGAGTACCTGAGCCTTTAATAAGGAGAGTGATATGAGATCCTTGTTCTGTCTTGATGTTTGCTACCTGGCAAACTTTTTTTTGTTTTTTTAATATACCTGAGAGGTGTAGGGTTGGTTGGAACCCAGAGGTCTTTGTGTACCTCCTCTGCTTTGGTAAGGGAATAAAACATCCCCTTAGTAATTGCTTCTGAAACTGCAAAAGACCAAAGCCTTTATTTCTCATTAATGTCCAGATCTGTTTTGACCTATTTTCTCACTTTATATTTAATTAAATTTCAGAGGAAGTACAGCTTTACAGCTATAGTAATCATCCTGGAATGATTTCTGAACCTTGCCATGAAATTTCATTGCTCCTTATTGAAGAACAGTTCTTTCCAAACTGCTGCTTTAAGTGTACTCTTCCCTTGGCAAATAAACATTTCTCCAACAGTTTTCATGCTGAGTGTGTGCAAAACTACAAAGAGTTAAGCTAAATTCATAGCGACAAGAAATTCCCTGCCTTTGTTACGCTCCTTGCAGCACTGTAAGGCCTGGCTCATTGGCAAGTCTAATTGGTACTCTGGGCCCAGCAAGGTCCATCTGCCCATGCTGGGAGGCTTCAGCCAGCCAGAGCGTTCCAGGAGCCGGCGCTGCTGCCTAGCTGCTATCTCTGCTTGTTGAGTTGACATGAGACAAGTTATTACCATATAAATGAGATAAGGTCTTAGATAATTGCAGACTGAAAAATGAACTGGACTGCTTGTGGCTGGAAATTTTAAGCATACCTTTCTATCTCCAATTATATATATATATATTTTTTTAGGTCTATATGCTTTTTTCCTTCCAGTCATTAGCCTACTCTATAGATGATATAAAAAGCCCTGATGTTTTTCATCAGGCTACAAGTTGTGAACTGAATTTTTTAGACCTGGAACTTCCTTAGTGCCTCTTGTGTCTTCTCTGCTGGTTATTATAAAAGCTGTATGCAGAGGTATTACAATTGCCTTGGAGAGAATACAAATGTCAATCACCTCGACCAAAATAATCCAGTACAGTCACTTTATTCCATTTTCTTTAGAAAAATCAAAATATCTTTGGCTGATTCCTCATTGTCTCTGCATGGTCTGACCATGCCAGAAGGTGGGTGGCTGAATTGTGAAGATACTTTTTCTCTTCATTGGTACCTTTATTTTCTGTTCCCGAGCATCTGACTGCAGTATGGAGTGTAAGTAATTGAGGAAAAAGTTATATACTACTGCACTGCTCTCTGTTTATCTTCTCTCTCTTCTTCCCCAAGGGAAGGAGGAAATAGTTTCATGCATCTCACCAAGGCATGGTGGAATCTTAAGGATCACTATTAGTAGCTAAAAATAGTGGTTTTTTTTTTCAAATGAAAATCATCAAGCAGCCTGTTCTTGCAAGGGAGAAACGTTTGGTGAGACAGCCAAGCAGTGAGCACTGAATCTCTTATTTTGGGGATCAAGGTCAGGTGTTGCACACTAAGCTTGGATGAAATTCAGCCTTTCAGAGGAGACTAGGATGACTGCTGTGTGCTTATACCCAGGAAATGATGCTTGCAGCAGGGCATAGGGCATGTGCTGGATTAATTGGAAGGCTCAACTGGTGAACCAAAGGACGCTTGCCAGCAGCATAGAGGAGTTAAGTCTTTTTCTTTATTGATAGCAGTGTGAAGCCTTAAACTCCTCTGGGCCTACAAGCTGCTTTCTCCAAAGTGCACTTAGGGTTGTTAGTGGTTGTTTTGTTTGGTTTTGGTTTGGTTTTGTGTGTCTGGTCTAGTTGAAGATTTAAGGAGCAAAATACAAGTTTCCTAAAAACTTACAAGCTGTGGAACATTATTTTTGAGGAAGTTACTGGAAACTCCTTAAGTCCATAATAGGTACAGAAGGTGATAGGTACATAGTGCACCTGAAGGGATGCAATATTGCATCTTGTCTCAGCTGTACTAAGTACATTCTTGCTAGAAGTAGGAACAGGGTCACCAGGAGTAGGAGAATTTTTCTGCTTACCAAACCTGGGGTCTTGCTGCTGGATGGAGGCAAGTGCCATTCCTCTTGCAAAAATGTATTTGCCTTGGTTACTGAAAATTTTTCCTCACACTTCCCCAGTTGTGAATTTGTTCCAGAATGTGTCTCCTTGGATGGTTTGAAGACTTCTTATTTCTAGCCTTAATATGTTAATGGGCAGTTTATATCCCTTTGACTAAATCAGGTAGATAACACAAAATTATAGTTAGAAAAATGTTTTTATAGTACAAACATAACAATTATATGCATTGAAGAATTGCATATCATGAATAAGTAACCAATTTAAACTCAGTCTGAATGCCAATGCATCTTGGGATATAATATAAAACTTTAATAAAGGATTGCCTGAACAGAGTCCCTCTCTAAACAGCAGGCTTCTCAATTTCTAATGCCACTGGTTCGGTATTACTGGTCATGTTTGCTTTCCCATTTCACAATGTCCTTCAGTTTGATTCCTTGCCTGCAGCAAGGGAATTGCTGTGGGGCTCAGTTACTTTTTTGTGCCTTGGCAGAACTACAGGAATACCAAGCCCAAGGGACAAAAGATAACGTTACAGTTTGGTCACCTAAGGTACCTACCGTATTGCAAAATTTAATACAAATAGATCTTTAAACTTGAAGAAGAGATTTTTGAAAAACAGGTCAGATGTTTCAAAGAAAACTTCTTCCATGTGAAGAATAAGGATGTGTTCCTTTGGAACACAGCGAGGCTTAAAACACACAGCTCTCCCAACATGTGAGTCATCCTATGGGTATGATGATGTCCCAAGGATATTGAAACTTAGGACATTGGATGGCATGAGAAGAAATATCAAACAATAGAGGCAGAGTGAAAGAATAATGAACGTTAATATTTCAACAGTCTATTTAGAACTATGTTATTACAGTGCTTGAGGCATTAAATTTACGGGGCTGACTAGTGTGTGAAATCAGTTTATTTTAAACATTGTGCAGTCTTGGAGAACTTGCAGAAGTTTTCAACCAAGCTAATGCATTATGCATCTGAATTGGACAGAAAAAACTAAATCCTACATATAATAAAAATTGATGGAGGTGTCGAAACACTTGGAGTTTAAAAATAAAATATGAAGAGCATCCAAGGATATTAAATTGTGTGAAGAAAACAGTGAAAACAAAGGAAATTTTTTTACAAATAAGATCTGCTAGGAATTTCATCACAAGAGTACTCAAGCATATTTAGGCTGTACTTTTCTCATGGGTTAAAGTTAATCTGCAAGGTAAAAGCTAAATCATCACCTTACAGTAAGCCAGAAACAGAGTCAGTGGCTTGTTAATTCCAGTCCATGTTATTGACAAACAGCGAAGTCTATATTGTGGCCCCTGAAATGGAGCATGTATGCTGATATTCTCTGCATAAGATTGCCTGCTGTGGAAGACAATAGGCTTCTGGAGGTATGAGCTACAGTGTGCCCTAAATCCCAGCAGCAATAGCTTTCCTATCTTCCCTATTCCCTACGTGAGAGGATGTGAAAGTGGCAGTTTTTAAGAAGGCAGGTAAGCATGCATTTTAATAAGCTTATTTATAGTACAGTGAAGGCTGGAGCAGAGAGATCTGATGTATCCATTAAACATTGAAAACAAATAGTGTTAGAAACAACCTCTTGCTGTTAGTATAAACTGGTTCTTAGTGCTGAACAAAAAGGAGTTTATCTCCATCTTTAGGATTTGTATGATTTTACTTCTCTAGGCTCCTTTCAATGTTGTGTGCGTATAGTGCTTTATGGTTTGCTGTGTGACTCCACAAGAGAAAACTTTGGGCTCTAATTTCTTCATTCCTTTCCTTTTCCCTCAGTCTTCCTCAGTCCCTACCCTGCCAAGGAATTGAATGAAACGGTCTTTTGTTTAACCGGAAGAGAAAAGGTTATCCCCAAAGACACAGACTAAAAGCAACCTACAAACAGATAAAACCTAACTACATTCTATACATACTGTTTCATAGGTTTTAGAGGAAACTTTTGCCTTGAAAGTTTAACTTTAACTTATTTGCAGTGTTTACAATAGAGGTTTTACATTTGACTGCCAGGCATCAGAGCTGGAAAGAAATGGGGAAAAAAAGAATAAATCTGTATTACATTATTAAAGATCACAAATGTGTCTGATGTTAAGCAATCCTTCAGTGTAGCAGAGCTTGTGTGCTGTTAAGCCTGTGGTTAACTGTTTTAATGCCTTCACAGTATAAAACATAGAGGGAATTCTGTACAAGTCATGGCCTTGATCACTGAATGTTTTCCTTCCAGCCTCCTTGTTGGCCTCTGTGGCACAGGGATGTGGAAGGGAAAGAAGCAAGAGAATAAAAATGTTAGCTATGGAGCAAAGCATTGGTGGCTATCTCTAAGCTCAGATTTCAGCTAGGGAGCATTAAATAGCTTCTGCCTCCTAGCACCTGTGCCAGATGCTTTCTCCAGTAATGTAGTGCTGGTGACGGGAACCCTGCTTCAGCTGAAATCTTCATGGGAGCACTGTGGTGACAGCATGCAGTGTCTTTGCTAGATCTCCCCCATAAAGACAGCTGCTGCCTTTTTTGTAAGTTCCTACATCACTGAGAGATGGTGGAGGCAGCCAAAACCTGAGCCTTCTTGGGTCAGCACTGAATCCGAGTAGCCGTTGCCTGGGCTCTGTGTGTATGGGCAAGCTTTCTCGAGGAGAGCTAGAAGCAAAGTCAGCCTCAGTTATAGTGTGCTATAATGGGGTGTCTTCAGGTTTTCCAGTTGCCATGTCTGTTCCTCTTTGGGTCAGATGGCCCATTTCTTAAACCATCTCATCTGAGTTATACCTCCTTGTTGTCAGCAGTTGCTTTCTGTCTGAACTTAAGTACAGCCCTAGAATAAGATCCAACTAATACCTGATTTCTGAACACAGTAAGTTATTATTCACCTTGCAGTTATTCGATGCAGGGTTTTCTCAGGGTATGAATATTTTTTGAGTCTTCCTTATGGAATTCTTCAAAGATTTTTTTTCCTAATCTTTTAAAATTTCTTTCTTTATCGGGGAACTTTGTTTCACAAATTTGTTAAGATCTGATGGTGGAATAAAACATTAGCAGTCATAACCACTGTATTACTAAAGTCTTTGTAGCCTAATTAAAAGCAAGCTCTACCTGGAGCCTGTTTGGGTTGAACACCCGTGTGTAATCTCATAGCAAAACAACTGCTGCTTTAATGAGTGAGCAGGAGTTGTTTCAGTGCCACAGTGAATCAGGTTGTCCCATGTTTCATCAGCCCACATAAAACCAACATGGGGTTGGCAATTGTGATGGTTTGGTGTGTGGGTGGGACTGCTCTCCTCCCCAAGCCCCAGTGTCAGGCTGAACCATGAGGGAGCTCCTTCCCTCCCCACATAACTGAGTCTCCTCTTGGAAGTAACTGTAGTGATCACACTATTTCTCCTCCTGACTTGTGGGTAGGACATGGCAAAGGGATTCATCTGGAGATCAGGCCAGGAGGACAAACTCCTCTCATGCTGAAGCTATGGCTGAAGACCAGTCATCCCTTTTCTGTGTGCTTAATGTCTTTTGTTAAAATAGAGCATGAAGATGCATTTGTATTTAGATTACAGTAGTGCTTGATACTGAAAGTTACGTACTTCAAAGGTATTTTAGAGGACTACAATATTCATAAATCTCCCTTTCTTGCCTTTAGCCATCTTTTTGTGTAACTTGTGCTTTTTTGATACAATGATCCAAAGACTTGGGACAATGTGTACGTCTGGTACACAGCAGCATGTGGCTTTTGACTGTTCCTCTGATGTATTGTCACCTGCAGAAATTGCAGCCTGGATATGACAGCAGGAAAACTACGGAGTGGGACAGGTCAGGTGTAAATCTTGGCACTTGCAAAGAACTCTACATTGCAATTTAAATTGAACCAGGAATCCCCTTTTGCTGACACTTGTGCAACGGCTATTCCCACCTGAAGAGCTCCAGATCTAAAAACAGCAGAGAGCAGGCTCAGTGTGGGCTTACATAGTGACTTTAATAAAATATACCCAGGGTGGTTGTGAGCGTTTCTGAAAATGCCTGATACGTACTGTCTTAAATGCCTGTTTACCTCTTGTACAAGTTGGGATTTCTCCTATGGTAGATCACTGAATGTAATTTGCAGGGGCCTGGGTTAAAGCTTAAAGGGAAAAAGAGGTGAAACAGTGAAAATGCCCAAGTAGATTTGCTGGATGTGAAGCTGTTACCTGTACATCCATGGGGAGTAAGGTTTTACATAGCCAGTAATAGATGATTCACCTCAAATCTGAAATTGCTTATCAGTATATACTTTCTGTCCATGTACATAAGGGCCCACAGTTTTAGCATGTGGGATCTGGGTTCCTGATCCTGCTCTCTGTGGTTCATTGTATAACACTGAATAATTTCTGCGTTACCTAAGATCACTTTGATGTTTCAGGGCAGGATATAATCCAGGATATTTTTTCCCTTGTCTATGAACTTCTTTGCCTCAAAGTGTAGATAATTTAAAAAAAAAAGAGGTTTGAGTGGAACTTGTGATAAAGTGGCAAATATTTTGTCAGAGGTTGCAGGGCTAGACTGTTCCAAGTCCTAAACATAATCTATGGCAGGGAACAAACACATACCACTTATGCTTTACACTAGGATTAAATCTAAAACAAGTGCACTGAAATTAAATAATGTAAAAGTAATGAAAATATCTTCATTCCTCATATTCTCCAAATATATCTGATGTTGTGATGCTGCATTTTGACAAAAAAGTTTATGGAATATGCTTATGGAGTATTTGGATCATGAAGGATTACTTAAGAAGTATGAGGCAACTATAACTTTATGTATCAATAAATACCTAGGCTTTCAAGAGACTGTGAGACCTGTTGTTGGCTATGAAAACATCAGCTGATGTCCAGAACAACAATATTTGAAACATTGATTCAGTAAAAATGTGCAACATAAACCCCCAGAGTAATAAACCACATCACATAAATTGTCACTTTAAAAGGTACCTTCAAACCTGAAGCTGAGACCACATAGTCAGAATAATGACTGAAGATGCAAGAAATTTATTCTGGGTTCTCTCCTTGCCTGTGGACTTTCTTCATGACCTGCAGTTTGTCTCTGTGTAGCTCAGCTCCCTGAACACTGGCTCAGATGTCCAGCTGAAGAGCTGCTTCCTGAGGTTACCATCTGTCAACCAAGTGTGTGTGTGCTTCTTACTTTACACTTGCAAGCACTTAAAAGGAATAGTTTCCATGAAAAATACAAGACTTTGTTTTGTTTTTTGAGGGTTTTTTCAATTTTATTTTATTTTGCACCTGTGATTGGTGATGATAGTGCCTGTAGCTTCACTGGTAAATGGAATCTTGTCAAGTAATGGTAACTTGACAGGGTCCCAAAATGGGATAATGTTTCTTTTCCACTTCATACTGCAGAGCACTTGTGTTCTGCAATGGAGCCATATTATACCAGGAACAAGTGGTTTTGGGTGGTTCTGGATAAAGGTTTATTTTCCTATTGAAGTAGTACTTAGTCATGTGAAATACTTCCTAGCTTGAGTTCAGCTTGCTGTTAGTCACTGCTGCATGCAGTTCACTGGCTTTGCCTCTGGCCACATCTCCCTGATGAGAGGCAAAACATGCTGTTGTGGTAGCTGAAGTTCTCCAGCAGCTGATGTGTTCATAGGGGTGGTATTCCCACTGAATATCCAGTGCTTGTTCTCTGCTGGTTATACCACACATGAGGTAAAGCCACAGTTGTTAGGAGGTTATTGAAGAGGAACTGCCTTGAAAGGGAGAATCAGGATTAAATTATGTGTGTAGGTGCAAGAGCTGCTGAGGAAAAAAGTATTTCCTCTGACAGAGATGTAGCTGGGTTTGGTCAGAGGAAAGACCTTCCAACAACTCAATCTATTCTCTTACTTTGTCATGGCTTATTCATTGATGGGCAAAAATGTATTAAACTATTTAGTGTATTCTCTCTGCAGCCATGGATGACAGCTAGAAAAACTTAAAATTCTATTTACCTCAACACTTTCCTCAATAGTTATTGCCATTAAAACTTCCGTGGCAACTGTAATAAGTACAAATACCATAGGAGTTCACTTATATATTTTGTAATTGAACTCACAGTAAATGGCAAGCAGCTAAGCAGATTCTGTTGTGCAAGAACAATGTGGACAAAGCAAGTTTTTAATCTCCATTTTTAGGACCTTGTAGGTTAAGGATGTGTTAATCTTTTTCACTTTTATGTGTGCTTCCAACTAGTTGGCACTTAAAGCGGTCTGCTAGAAATGCTAACCTTGCCCCCTGTTAAACATAAGCACTAGTACACTGGACTTCTGTCAAAATAATTCAGTGATTTCTGCTGATAACCTCTGCTGAAACAGACATGGCAATGGTATTAAGGCCTTCACTAGTTCAAGCATCCCATGAACTTTTGTTCCCCCTCAGGTTGGCAGACTTTAATATTGTCCCTTGTCCTTGGGGACAGAACTCAGGCAAAACTTGTGACCCTACTAATGAGTTTTCTTAGTCTGTCATCTTATCTGGATGCTAGAGTGAAGTAGGAGGTTGCTTTAGGCTTGCTTAGTAGGAAGATGTTTTTCAAGAGCCCTCACACAAGATACCTATCAGCTCCTTTCTCTGAGGTGTGAATTGTGCCAGGGAGCTTCTGCAAAGGCTGGGTTTGTTACTGCTTTCCTCTGTTTGGAAACACATGCCGTAGGCTTTCTTACTTCGCAGTCTGTGTATGTGGAGGAAGGGTATGAAAGCAACCAGTACAAGGTCTCAGAGTCATGTTCAAACCTGATGATTCAGGCTAAAAGCAATTGCAGAATTCCTATTGTTAGGTTTCCCCCATAGGAGGGGAGCCTGTGTGGGAGAGGGCTCAAGGGATGTGGTTGAGAAGGGGCAAGAGAAGAGACAGGGAGGGACTGGCAGGCTGGAAACATGCATTTTAGGTACGTTGTTTTATTGTGCTTGAGAAGAAATTCTGCTAGAAAAGGAGTGAGCTATAGATTGAGGAGTTGTGAATATGTGAAGTCTAGACTAACTGAACTGTGTGAGTGAGGCAAGTTAACATGCAGTACTAGTGGTCTTTATCAGGATGAAATGGTTACAAACTAAAAGAAAATAAGAGATAGGATGGTTTATACAGAAGTCTTGTGTTGTGGAAGCCCTTGAGGAATTTTCTCCATGCAGGAGGCCTCTACTGCTCTTAGTGGTGCTGGCGTCTCGTTGTGAGACTGTATCACTGTTGCTGGCAGTTTTTTCTTTTTTTACTACTGGTTGACAAGCTAAATTACTTGTCTCTTGAAAGTGGTATTTCTAGACAGGGGCTTCAGCCAGTGTTTTAGAAGCAACTCAACTTCTGATTTATCCCCTGACAAGTGCTAGTGGAAGGATTAGATGTGGTCAAGGTTTTGGCCTGGGCAAACCACTAGATGATTGACAGATGCTCTCTATTAACTGCTCTCCCTTCCCAAAGGGGAAGAGAAAGGGATTAAGGGAGAATGACTTGTAGATTAGAAAATGAAAACATCCTTAATGAAAGTATAAATGAAATAGAATATATACAAAACCAACATCAAACCCAACATCCCTGATGGCAATTACATCACTGCCACCACTAATGCTGTGGAGCAGGACCTGGCGAAGTTCCAGACTGGACTCAGTAGCAGATGAGAACTAGATTTGGGAACTGGATTCAGGAACACATGGACTGGGATTGAAGGCAGAACAAACAGAATTCTCCTTGGATGCTGGCCATTGAAGAAGAGCTTGACCCTTGTGATCCCTCAGCTTTATACTGAATATGATGTATATGAGATGGAATACATCACTGGTCAGTTTAGGGTCACCTGTCCTGGCCACTCCTTCCCACAGGTGCAGCCTTTCACTTTCTGCACCCCCTGATGTGGTACACAAGAGTCAGCAGTGACCTTGGTCTGCACACCAATCCTTGGTAGTAACTCCAAACATCAAGTGTTATCACTGCTAGAAACAGACACTGAGAAAATACGTTGTTAACTTCAGGAAGTGCAATTAGTAGCAGAGACTGGGCTGAAAAGTAAAATCACTGAAACAGAATTAGTTTGGTCCTAAGTCAAACCAGGATACTGAATAAGGGGGATGTAAACACAGAAAAACAAATTTGTAGAGAACCCTGCTGCAAGGATGTTTTTGTTGATGGTGAAGAGATTAAAGAGAAACAATCCAACTTACCTTTTTTTGAACTATATGAAGAAAAAGTGTAGCTGGTAGAGAACTGTGGTGAGTTTTGCTGGACACGTCTCTCTTCCTTCAACATTGAAACTGAGAAAACCCCCAGTCATTTACAGTTGAACTGCATTTTGCTGTCCTCTAGGAAACCTAGCTTTGCAGGCTCTCTCCTGCTGCTAGCAGTCTCTTTAGCTGGTTACAGGTTTCAGCAGTGAGTTAGTGTGCAGTGGGTCAGCCTGTAGGAAGCAGCTCAGGGATGCTCAGTGCTCTGTCTGCAGGACCCTGTTTCAGAGAAAAAAAGTGCATGGAGAGCTAGAAGGATGGAAGGTCTGGCTAGGAACGCTTTCACTGGTCTGTGCTCTCCATCTGCTCTGGTGGTGTGAAGTGTGTGCTTTGGGTGATTTTGGTATTGGGAGAGGCAGGAAGAGGTAGTGTATCGTCCTACTCACCTGTGTTCATCCACCTGTTAGTGAAATAACACAGAGTGTAGATCTGAAAATGCAGCAGGCACCTATGCAGTTCTCCTTCATGTCTGTTCAGAGACTACGGATTTTTTTTTTTCAAATGGCTCTTGTCAGGTTCAAGTACTGATGTGGATGCAAAGACAGGCAGCAGTTTGGAGTACAGAATATCATCTTTAAACGGCACCAGATAGCTGCAACACTTGCTGCACAAACAATAGGGGATGTACAGTCTTAGGTTCAAATACCAGCCTTTAGTCCAGACCACCCCTGCATCTTGTCTTGTTCCAAAATGCTTGTAAGGTATAGAGAACAGGAGAAAGAGAACGCATCTTGACTTGATATACGTTTCTGAATTCCCACTATTGTCTAATGCTTTATCCAGCAATGGATCCTCACTTCCTTGGGGCTCTTCCACTCCAATGAACTTGTAGTATGAGGCCTGATTTGATGAAAAGGTCCAAGCAATTGGCAGTGAGCCAGGGCATTTCCTCACGAAAGCTGTCAGGATCCTGTCTGTCATCATGCAGACACTGCTTATTTTCTTTGGACGGGTTTTTGGTCAATATGCAATGTAAGCAGGTATAGCTTTAGATGGTTTAAATTTTAAAACAAACTGATTACAAAGCTACTTTCACTTGCTCTGCTTTCCAGCCTAAGGCATTATTTATTTTTCCATAATACAAGCTCTGGGCAAAAACTATCTATGATTGTTACTCAGAATCTGGAGATGAAACAATTACTTCAGTAAAGATTTCAATGTGGCATTTGACACACTGCAAATTGCCCAGCATATATAATCCTATTAACTGAAGCAGAGAGATGCGATCCTTTTATGCTTAGAATCAACAAACACTGCACACTAAACCCTGCTCATCTCAGACAGCTAAATAAGCACTGAAAACAGAGTCTGATGGTTGGCTCCTTCACACACCAAAGTAAATACAGATAATACCATGTTCTGAAAATGCCCAAATGAAATCCTGCTACTGCTTTTTTTCTAGACTATCTCTAAAATATGTTTGGTTTTCCTTGCATAACTCTAGGCTTGCTTGCTTTTTCTCTCTTATCAAAATTTTTTTGGTGTTGCAGTAATAGCAATCTTATCCCATTTGCTAAATTGATGCAAAAACTTCTATTTCTTCTATGTTTTTCACTTCTAAGTGAAATCGAGACCCTGCTCCAGGATGAGCTGACATGCTAGAGAAAATAATATTCCTTTCAAAAATACTGTAGTAAACAATATCAATCCTACAAAATGTAGGGAATAGCAACTGAGTGTCCCATGCAATCTGTGCATGCTCACATAATACATCTTACCAAGTTTTGAAAAAAAGTACTCAGCAAGGATTTTCATGCTTAGTCTTCTAAGGATTTCTAAAAGGTTTTTTATTATATGATTATCTTCTACTTTGTCTAAGGGCATAATTGATACCAATATAAAGTTGTCTGTATGTGGACAAGCTCTAGATGGCACATCTCTCCTTCAGTTGTTGATTCCAGTCTTAGTTCGTGTCTATACCAACTCAGAGGTCTTAAAGCTTCTTTTGAGATGCTTTTTATGTAACTGTTTCTCTGCCTACATACAATTCCTGGTCTCATTGCTTTACGGCTGATATTTGCAGGTTTCAGAAGTTAAAATTAACCCTTAGATTGGTTCTCATTTTTAGCAACATCGTCCTCCCGTGATGAGCAAACATTTGTAGAAGTCAATCTAAACTAGTGTTGCCTACTATAAGAGAAGTCCAACCCAAATAAATGAAAGTAGAGTAAATACTGTACCTAATTTGAGTGATACACTTGGTTATATTAGTGGTTTTAGTAAGCAAATGGTACCTATATCATTAGGGAATATATTGAGAATCATCATTCAGATTGGAAGGGACATCCAGAGGTCATCCACTCCAAACCTCTCCTCAGAATAGGTCTAACTAGATCAGGCTGTCCAAAGCTGTGTCTGTTCAGCATCCTGAGAGCAGTGAAGCCTGTGGAGTACTCCAGAACATCTAGGAGACCCCAGGCCTGCTAGAGTTACCTGTGACTATTTGCTTTGATGGTGTAAAACAGGATGCCTGAATTAGCTCCTGAGTAGGTAGAGGGATAAAACACAGTTACATATAGGAAAGACTGCACCGCAGTTTGTTCTCGGTGGAAAAGACTAGAATAAATCCTGAACAAGAGAAAAAAGTAGGGATGGAAAACAGGGAGGTGTTGATAGATGCTGTGAGTTTTCAACTGCTGAGCTGGCAGGATGTGAAAGTACGCTCTGTAGGTTACAAATTTTTGTCAAGGAATTTTATATCCTTTCTGGAAAACTTACCTTTAAGCTGCTACTGCGAGCTGTGGGCATTTATTCTGGAGAAAACCTACAGTGTTTCTAATGTGCTTTGTTGCATGTGGTGTGCATCTCCCATGGTGTGATGTAATGTAACGTGGCATGTGGTGTTATAAATAGAATGATGAGATCTTGCAAAAACCTGCCTGGCAGGCAAACTCACTGTCTCTCCTCTTGCAAGGCTTCCTGAGCTCTCCGCTATGCTCCCTTTTGTTAAAAGGTACCTTCCACTCCAGCACTCTCCACTCAGGTTTCTGAGGAGTGGTTGGGATTGAATGGCTTTTTCTCCCAAATCTTTTTTGCTTGTCAGCAGCACAGCAAATCCTTCATGAAGGCAGTGTCTTGCTGCTTTCAGCTCCTGTCTCTCCTTTCATCTGTGTCTATGCGTTTCTAATCTGCTTGGTGCTATGGGCAAGATGCTAATTTTAGCAACCTTGTATAATTACTCTGAAGTCACTGGGGTTAATGCACGTGTGCAGTACAGCTCCAATCAGAATCTGGCT
This sequence comes from Eurystomus gularis, assembly GCA_013400335.1. Lineage (NCBI taxonomy): Eukaryota > Metazoa > Chordata > Aves > Coraciiformes > Coraciidae > Eurystomus > Eurystomus gularis. The sequence continues at coordinate 297,389 of VZZY01011572.1, forward strand.
TTATATTGCCTTAATATTATTAGCTTTTTTCTCTTTTCTTTTTTTCTCCCTGCCAGTAAATTCAAGCTCTGAGGCCTTAATAGCAACACTACTGTTAGAATAATATTCAGATAATGTTTTATAATAGCGATGGAGTCAGAGTTACCAAGATGACATGGGAGCAATTCCCTGGGCTTTCTGGCAGTGATGCTGGACTGCAATGTTATGGTCCCTGAAGTGCTGGGGCTGAGTTGTAGGCCCCACGTTGGGGTTGACCTGTGGATGACTCACAACCTAGCAGAATGTTTTGTTGTTTCTGTTGGCTGCATGTTCCAGAGGCAGAACCTGGCCCACCTGTGTCTCTGTGGCTCCACCCTCACCCAGGTGGTCATGGTTGGGGTGGTGGGTGAGGCCAGGATTATATTAACCAGGAGCCTATCAGTTAGAAGAGCTTCCTGGTTGGTGAGGCTTCTGTTGGGGCTGGTCACACCTTGCTGAGCTCTCATGGTGGTGTCCTTCCATGTGAAGGGCCACTGAGGGAGCCATCTCTGTCAGTTGTGTCCAGCAGGCAATGCTGGTTACTATGTTTTATACTTATCAGTTAAGAATACTGCTTTACCAGCATTTATTTCTAGGGCTGTTTGGGTTTCTAGGCAGGCCTTCTCTGAATGACTAACCAAGAATAGTTCAATTGAGCTGCATCTTGTTTAAGAAGGTTGTATCTACTACCTCCTAACAGTCATTACTCTAAAGTGCCAGTTGTAAAACTGGGCTTATCAGGAATCTCTCCTGTATGTTTCATGTTCTAGTGTGTGACAAAAGATACAGAAAGGGACTTAAATTTATTTTTCACTAGCAACTTTTAGTAGTTTTGTCTTCACTTTTTTATAGACTGAAATTACATATTTCTGAAACTGTTGAAGAAAGCGTTAATTAACAACAGTGTTATTTACCTGTGTTCGCTCAAATATTTTGATGGATCTATGAAGATATTGTACCATATATGCCAGAAACTTAGATCTGGTGGGATTTCGTATTGCAAAGCTTGTTACTTCTGTTGAATAAAACCCCAAATGTATCATGGTACCTATCCTGAAGTCTTAAATGGTTTTGAGACACCAATTGGCAAGTCCATACAGGAAGAGAGAAGTCACAGGAGAACTGTGCATGCAGAAGTGACAGATATTTTACAGGAGAGAGGTTGCATCAGACTTCATTGCAGTTCCTGAAGGGTGAGGAGGAACAGTCAAATGCAGCAGACACATAATGGGTTTATTTAATCATTTCTTACTGATGGTGAGTCCATACATAAGAAAACATTAACTGGGGAAAATGTTAGCACATGAACGCTGCATTGAGTTCAAACTCCACACATTGTGTTTGGCTCAGTAATTTAGACAAAAACAAAACAGATTCAGCCTAAAGCAACATAGCTCTTGCTAAATTTCACAACTCATGAAACATTTCAAATACTGTACTGTTACAAATTAAAAGCACACTTATATGCATGATTGATCCATATCAGGGATAGTTTTTAGTAATGTATTTTCTTTTACTCTTAATCTTTCCAGCTATGCTGAAACATGATCCTTTGTTAAACTTTATCTTGTCTTGTGTCACCCTGCCTCTAGTTTTGTCTCTCTCACATCCTCATTAGGATCTGCTGCACAAAGTGTTATTTTCTTTCTGGTTACTTTAAGGGCTGTTCTTTGCATCCAGATTTTTCCTCCTCTCTTAATTTATTCTCATCCAACTGCAAGGATTTATTTCTATCTGCAGTACAGAAAAGCAGTCCAACTAAGTAATGAAGGCAAACATTGTTCTTCTTTCCATCACAAAACATTTTTCTTCTAGATCTAAACATGTGCTCCTCATCAGAAACAAATGGAACTAGTACAGGCTGCAATCCAAAGCATGTAAAACAAATTCTGGACTTCTGCAAATATATAGCTGATAGTCAGGAATAAGATAACTACAGGGCCTTCTGGTACTGCTTGAGGAGCAGAACCAAGTGCTACAAACATGAGGATGGACTCAAAACACTTTTGGTCTCAGATTTCCCTCAACTTGAAATAAAAATACATTATAAACCATAAAAGTACTTGAAGAAACTTATAAAACCTTCGAAATCTTTTAGTCACTGTGCTATCTTGTCTCTCTTTGCTGATGGATAAGCATGAAGGGGGGACTAAATGAACAAAGTGGATGCTGTGAGATTTTTGAATCCTTAATATTTATTTAAATTGCATTTTAAACATGTAATCACATTGAAGTCTGGATTCGGCAATGTGACAGAATCTGAAATTAAGCATGGCTTTAATAACCTCCTGGTGTTAAGGAATACTTCCTAGAGTAATTTAAATAAGTTTGTAAAATTATCTGAGGATTATTTTTAGTTGGCTTGTAATGACATACAGAGCAGCAAAAAACCCTTAACAAAAAGGTGAAGAGGAACTAGTTCCCCTTGAATTCTTTATTTTTGACTGAATCCACTGGCAGGAAGTGTCTGAAGTGTCTTAAGGTGTCTCCAAGTTCTCATATGTTCTTAACTCCACCAGCACTTGCCCTTAATAGTGCAAGAAGTTGACAGAAAATAAGATGCATCTGCATCTGGTGTAATGTTTTGGTCAACTGTCTAGTAAAATGCTGTTTAAAACAAACCCTAATGAAACAGCTTTCACATTTTTAAACAAAACAAACCTATGACCCCTTCTCCCCCTCCTCACAATTTCTAGTGCATTCATAATTTGTTCTTCTATGATACTCTTTTGAGATTTCCTTTTACTGAAACCCCAAGATTAGGAACTTCACAGCACAGGGTTTTTTGTGGCAAAGAGCAAGTTGCTCTTTATGCTGCATTTGCCCACACCTAATGTCTGGCTGCAGCATGATCCATCCTTTCCTGCAGTGAAGTGGCTCAATAACCCCTTTATGAATGCTGAAGAACTGTGGATGAATACAGGGAAGGAATTAAAACCAAATGGTGTGTTTATGCCAGAGACTCTTTAATGCATAGACAGTTTCTTACAAGAAAGCCAACTACAGAGACAGAAAAAGTAAAAAGTAACTCAAGGACGCTGATACGTAGCAGCTGTTTTTCAGTTTTGCCTCTGGGATGCTGAGAGAGTCAAAAGTTCTAATTTTCAAGGAATTGCATTATGGAAAGTGGGGTAGAAGACCACAAGACAAGAAATATAATGTGCTTCGGTCACACAGCAACAGCAGTGACAACTGCTGCGGGGACTCGGTATGCCTGCGTTTCAGTGATGGTCTTTGATATGTCATGCCTTATTGACTGACTGTGTCTTCATGGTGGTTTGCCTAGGTAGTTTCTGGGTTGGTTTGTTTGTTTTCCTCCATTAATAAAGCTTAAAAAAGAGATCTTACATGATGATGAAATGAATGTTAAGGACACATATCACAACTCACTACAGCAAATGTGGTCAGCATCCTTAAAGCGGTGAAACAAAAGGTTTTCTATTTGTTAAACCACAGTGCACATCACAGCTGTGCAATGAAATTTATTCTTCACAAAGCTTGTTTGAAATCTGCATTCTGTAATTGGTGTGCAATTCTTCTGCAGTTGTCTTTTAGCTTAATAGTCTCCCAGAGCAGCTGAACTAAGCACACAGTAGACTAGACTTTGCTCATATCTATCTTGACTATTGGAGCAGCTGAGATATGAGTTTATGTATCTTTCTGTCTGTAGGCAGTGTGATAAACTGAAGGGGAGTCCCCTTCTGCTCCAAACTGTTCTGTATGTGCCAGCCTTGTCCCTGGTGGAATTGAGTTTCTGAGTATCTTTGCACAACTGTTTTAACCAGACAGGCTATGTTCCAAGTAACTCTGAAGCCAGAATAATCTTACTATCAAGGTTATTGAGTGCAATTGAATGAAACATAAATTAGTTTTTTAATACTCAAAGCTCGTTACTAGAGGAGGAGTTGCTTTATTATCCCAGAGATTCCTGATGGAAAAATAATTAGCTTCTCTTACCACTGAGAGTCAATGCAATAAGCTGTTCTTGAGACCTATCCTGCCAAAGATAGGTGTTTAAAAGCATTATGTCTGAGGGTAATTGTTTTCTGTGTTATCTGGAGAGAGAAATAGATTTACATCTCAGAAACAATTGCAGTCTGCTAAAATTGGCTACTTTCACAAAAGCCAATTAATTTTTCCTGTTTTCTACTCCATAGTTCAGTTTTGATATGGAAACTGTCTTGAGCTGTATGGGATATGGGGTCAAACTTACTAGAACATATTTTCTGATCATCCACTGTTGTGCTACATGGGTCTCAGCTCCAGCGTTTCCTGCCCCCTGCTCTGTCAAAACATATTGTGCTTACTTATTTTCTTAGGCTTTGGGGATATTTTTCTTTTGGGTTTTGTTGGTAGTTTGTTTGTTTGTTTGTTACTGTTCTTGCACCAAATTTGGATGAAAGATCTTTAATCTTCCCTGCTTTTCATCTCTAAACAGATTTCTCTTGTGTTTGGAACTTCCCCTTGGGGGCTGGTGGTTCTGCTTGAGGGTGTTGGGGTAATCTGGGCATTATGGTTTGCCTGTTGAAGGATAGTGGCTGATCCTCTGCATGATAATGCCTGCTCCTGGTCTAGAAAACGGGCCAGGTCTTGTGCTTATGACCAGTAATGTTGGGGCTGCGCTTCCTGTGGGGTCCTTGACTTCTTTGACATTTTAAAGTATGGGATAATGAACACTCATCTGGGCTGCTGAGTGAATACCATAAATGTTTTGTTCAAAGGGAGATCATACTAACATTAGGCTAAATGCAAAGTTTCTTCTGTGTTCCTAAACCCTTAAGGTATATAGGGCCTTTTTTGATCTGCACACATGCTAACTTTGAATGGATTGGTTAATGCCTGGAATTACAAACCCAAGTACAATAGAAGTTCAGATGGCTTCTTCATCTATCATGTATGAGTACAACTTGGAACAGAAACAAGTTTCTAGGCTTGGTTCATAAGAGACTAAGGAGTGGTTAAAAACAGCAGAGGAGAACATAATTCATTTAGATTCTTAAACTCTAAACGAACCCATCTTGACAACCTTAGCAGAGGAAAAATGAAGCATTAACTTCAAGGATGAGGGAAGACAGATGAAGCTAGAGGTAGGTGTTAAAATAGCTTTAATAAGGATGCAGTACTCTGCTAATAAAGTCTTCTGCTCCTACACTTGTAACAGTGTGCCGCTGACAGATGTAACCCTTTTAAAAAAAAAAGACAGAAACACCCATAAATATAAGTGCCAGATAATGATTTGCACCTTTTTTGGGTCACCCTTTCTTTTCTCAGTAAATATTTTTCTCCTGTGATGTTTTTCATGGCAGTTAATAATTTAAAGTCATCATATAACTAAGGACTTCACTCAAGGCTCATGCTACATTAGGCAATGCTGCAATATAGAATAGGAAATGATCTCTACTGAGTTTACTCTCTGAAAAACCAGACTAATGAAAACGGGCAACAACTAGAAATATGGTCCAAATTAATTTCTATTTGAAGCACAGCCTGTGCCGGTAAAAGAATAAAGTGTTCTTCTAAAGTATTTATTTCCTCCTTCAGTAACTGCTAAGGGAATAGCCTTCATATGTGTAACAGCCAGGGATTCTATTCTAGATATAACTTAACTGAAAATTGCTGGGGTCTCTTCCATGCCTAAAACATGGTATTTAAGTGCATGTTAAATACAGTCAAATGCTGTTTTGCATTCCCACTTAGAAATACTAACTAGAGACTGTTTGGATTTGTTTTTAAGATAATATTCTAGAGTATCTGTGTTCAACAAGTGGTGTTCAAAGGTCCTGAGTTCCAGTGAATTTGCTCTGCTCTTTGAAGAGGGATAGAGCACTGACTTCAGTAGAAAGATGAATGGGCCAAATGGAGTCAAATAAACTGAGTCACCTGTTGAAAACACCCAGCTCTCAATATGACTATTTTGCTGGTGCTGGACTTGTCGTAGTACAAATATAAGTGGGTGAATTGATATGGTATGTCTGAAATTGCTTTTCTTCTAAAGAATATTGCTCTGGGGCTTTTATGCATGTCTGATCTCATCAGATCCAGGGGACATGTTAGTATCTCAGCTGTTATGCCACTTATGACACTATTTATTGATTTCTAGTAGAAGTAAACAGAATATCAAGTTTGAATATATCCACTGCAGGGAGGGTTCTAACTTTGAGTCTGCATTTCAGTACCATTACAACAATAAAATTGTCGGGGTGGGAGGGAAGTAAATGCTATAAACTTTCACTAACCCCAGAAATGTTGTAGACTAATAATTTGTTTTCCAGCATATTAGTAAATAACAATGCATGAATCCTGAAGGGTTTAGGGAACAGACAGTTCTTCATATTTAATCCTATTGTGTAATGCATATGATTTAAAAAGTACAGACTTGCGGAAAAGTGACTTAGGTAAAAATGGAAATAATAGTACAGACCAACCCAAGGTTCTAAAATCCTTCTTGAAAATGTAACATTTTCATGCTATCCCTGTCCAGGAAGGAACTTTTAAAATTACTGTTACATTTTATAGATTGTGAAAGGAAGGCATGAAGATTGTAAATCTTGCTCAGGGTCATAGATGGAGCAAGCATTAGAACTTAGAAGTTCCTAGTTCTCATTTCTGTCTACAATATGAAGGTATCAACATCAAATAAGCTTTGCATTCAGTTTCTTTCTCTTTCAGAACCTTATCCAGTCCACTTTCTTATCTGCTGTTAATTTTTTTATTTTTTTTTTAGATAAGGGTATCTGTTCTCAGTGTATTTTTCTTTCCTACTGATAGGGTATTGGTAAGATACGGTCTCTGATATTGCCCTGCTTTCATGCTTAACACTTTCTTCCACAGCAGTAACCCAGACCACATGTCAGTTAAATAAGTTTCAGCTCTTGCCTTATTATCACTCTGATCAGATTTTGATGGAAAGGCCATTAGCAATTGGGATCAGTCTCTAGGTGTATCTGTATTCTTCTTGACCTATGAATTTAGGACATCTCTGAAACATTTATCTGGCTTCAATAAGAAATTGTACATAGATATTTTTCTTTTTAATATATCATTATTGCAAGCTCTACAAAATCTTGAAAATGTGTGAGAAGCCATGAAACATTCTCGTAGAATCAGAACACTTATGTGTAAGGGAGAGAGTATTAAAAAGGAAAAATTTGGTGACAAATTCACACATTTTGCGATGTGTTGGGAATTCTTAGGAGCTGTATTGACTATTCCAATAGGTTTGCTGTTGTACGCTAGGATCAGCTAGAGAGGCAGAATGACTGGTGCTCACACTGACATTTTTTAAAGACATTTTTATGCTACTCTTAGCTGGATCTCTGAAGCTGAGGTCAGCTAAGGAGGCTGGAATGTGAAGCCAAATGCCTTAATGTGAGTCTTACTCCGAATTTTCCCGGGGTATTAACAGAAATCTACTTTACATATATGGTGTGCCAGCAGACTCAACCCTGATGTGAGTGGTTGTGATGGCTCCAGGTAACCTGGAAAATCTGAAGTTGCAATTAAATTTCTGAGATACTTTCCTTAGGATTTGGTACTTATATAGTGTGTACACACATTGTTAGGGAGATGTTGGACCAGATGATCCTAGAGGTCTTTTCCAACCTAAATGATTCTATGATTCTTCCCAAGGAGTATAAAATTTCAGGACTCATTGGACAGAAAATCCATACAAAGTTTGAACAGTAAAAGATGCAAAGAAGTCATGACTGTGGGCTGCTAGTGGACTGGAATCTGCACCATCACTATAAACAACATCAAATGAAAATTAGTATCTTGACTTCTGAAGTCACTAAAACTAAGATTCATTTCATTCAAATTTTATATTCTTGTGTTAAGATAGTCACCTAGACTCCTAGAGTTGGCAGAGGGAGAAATTTGACTGATCCTGATAATGGCTCCTGGAGGAGCTTATCATTCAGAGTACAGTTTTGAGGGAGCCTATGTGATTAGCCTCTGAACTGTGGAATGCATCTTGCCCCAAATTTCAGTTGTCAAAGTCAAGCCTAGCCTTCTAAATGAGGTACCCTTACACTGAGGGATTGGGGGGATTTACTCTAAGATGAAGACTTGCAATCCCTGCAGCACCATGGGTTGGAAGGCATGCTCAGAGTGGATGGTGGAGAGTTGCAGTGCTTTGTGTGCGCTCTCTCTTCCATAATGATTATCTGTCAAAACTATCAGAGTGCTCTGTGCCAGGCAGTACAAAGATGCTTCTGTTAATCACCTGGCTGAAACATGGTAATGGTCAGACATGGTGGAGTGAATCATGGTGAAAGTCAGACACGTACACAAAGGTGAAAAACAAGTAATTAAAAAAAAAAGAAATAATTTGACTGATTACAGCTTAACTTGTAAAGCTGCAAATGCTTTTGAAGGGAATTAAAGAAGCTGAGAAGGGGAAAAACATAATAATTCCTTGTACTGGAAATTTGATATTAATACCTTGCTGAGCTTCCAAGCATACCCTGTGGGAACTAGATGTTTACAGAGCCCTGAGCAAGCTTTTCTGCAGCTAGGTGCTTATGTACTCAAAAAATAAAATAAATAAATAAAAATTAAAAAACCGACACCACTATTTTACCTGAGCCAAAGCTTCTCAGTGCTTGCTAAACAGCACAGATAGAGAGGTTTCCATGGGGACTTGAACTGAGCAGGCTAAAGGGATGGAGGGCAGGAGTGGGGAAAGTTTTGATTGCTTGAGGGATTTTTCTCCAATACTTGTTCTTTTGATTGAAGGTGAATTAATTTTCCTACCTCAGTTATCTTAAAAATTTCTGTTAGTTTTCCCTATTTCTTTTGGCTGCTTTGGTGAAATTATTCTCCCTACCTTCAGATGTGTGAATTACAAACCCATCTTAGCCAATCACTGAAAGCTTTCTGCAGAGCCCACAGAGACAGGCACTTATCTGCTCTGCATGTCTGCCTTAAGGTGAAGATGAGCTATGTCTTAGCACTACCTGTTTCCCATCCTTGACTGTTGTGAGAGCCCAGATGTCCACCATCCATGTCTCACTCTGAAGACTTTCAGCCTTTTATGTGAATAGCTGTCTACATTTAGCCCATATTCAGGGCTAAACTACAGCAGTTGCTCTACCACTCCTCCACAGCAGAGAAGGGGGATAAGGAAAAAGAGAGAAGACCTGGGGATTGAAATGAAAACCGATTTAATGAAACAGCCAAACCAATGTCAATATAAAGTATACAAAGTTATACCGAGTCCAGTGAATGTACATAGGAAAGCAGTCCTCAGGAGCAGAATGGTAAGTGAGGTGCTGCAGAGAGGGGGGAAGCAGGAGAAGGAAGAGAAGCACACCCCCCCCCATCATCAGACTTCCTCCTTTATAATGAGTGTGACATTTATGGTGTGGGACATACCTGTGAGCCAGCTTGGCTCAGCTGCCCTGTCTGACTCCAAACTGCCGACCACCTGTAGACCATGGCTGTCCTGGTGAAACCAGGACAATATCTTAGTTATTTGGCCCAGTTAAAGTAGTCCTTTTGTCTATGTTAAAACAATATCATAGGCTAATGTTTTGCAACCTTTACTTTAACTTCTCTTAATTTCTGTGTCTAATTGAGGCTATAGATTCCTGTTGTTAGTATCCGAGTATCATGAAGGCCTTGTGGTGTGCTAATAAATAGTTCCAATTCCTGCAAGGCACAAACTTGCTTTTTCCATGCAGCTTTAAGGTCACTGTTAGAGGCATGGCAATATGGAGTGGTGTGTCACATTGACACTTTTTTAGATCAAATACTTTATCTTTTTAGGCAAAAGAATTGAATACCTACAGGAACTCTGCCAGTGTTACAAGTGATCCTGAGCAGCTGGTGGGAGAGATTTCAGCAAAAGCTCTGCTCAACCTTTGTGGCTTTGGGCTGGGGATGCTCAGTCCAGATGGAATCTGCAAACCATTCAGTTGCCAAACTCAAGCCTTTAGTAGCTACGTGTAAAATGAGACTTTTCTCAGTTTGGAAATGGTGAAAACTTTGGCAGTTTTTCCTGGAAACAGGAAAATTCAGTACCCTTCCAAAACCAAGCTCTTTCTTAAAAGACAGAATTTTTTTCTGAGAAAGTAGAACTTCTGAATGTACCACCTTGAAGGAGAATTTTCTTTTAACACGGACAACAAAACAGTTATATGATTTTTCCAAAATTCAGCTTCAGGCAGACACCCATTGGGAAATTTCCATGGCCCAAATAGACTCACAAGCCCAAATAAAGCGGGTTCTACAAATGGATGTTTGAGATACAGGCAGCACAACAAGCACTGCTTATGCTAAGGTGATACTGCCTCTGGAGGTGCATGGATTACTTATTACACAGGTTTTGTACCTTAAATGAGAGCCATGCTTGGGTTTCATTCTGTAAGATGCAGGTTCACACCCAGGCAATAGGGCTTCTAGGACTTTTTCTGAAACACGTGGTCACTGCTGGGTACCTGTGTGCCCTGTGTAGATGCTAGGCTCTCCCATGGGGATCTTCCATGTCAATCCTGATCTTTGAAAAATGTACAAGCTGTAAATGTAGACACATGAACACTCCTAAAAGAATAATGTGTAGCAGATCATAAAGCAGCCAGCGTTTATAAAATGTTTGATGCATCTGTGCACTGACACTGACTTAGGCCATTGAGTTCCACATGGAGGTGGATGTGAAAGCTAGTTGTGCAATGCAGTGGTATTGCAGTGCTGGGTTAAATGGGTGTCCCCATGCTGTGATGATAGCATAGATAGTACCCATGGGTATGCAGGGCGTAACACAAAGGAGCTGCCTTGGTCTTGCAATGGGATCTGGACAGCCAAAGAAGGTTGACTGTGTGTCTGCCGAGCTGCTTTCTCTTTGCTGTAACAATGTTGGGAGATGTGTGGGTATGTGATAACATGGCTAGTGGATCTGTGACTACATAGACTCTGCAGACAGTTGGCCCAGTGTAAGAGAATTTGTGAGTGTCAGTGATCACAGAATCATTCTGCTTGGAAAAGACCTTCAAGATAATTTAGTCCAACCACTAACCTAACTACCTCATCTACCACTGAACCCTGGCCCCACATCCTCACGTCCTTTAAACATCACCAGGGATAGTGATTCAACCACCGCCCTGGACAGCCTGGTCCAGTGCCTCACAACTTTTACACCATGTGTCTGAGGGTGTTGTCCAAATGTTTCTTGAATATTGTCAGGTTTGGTGCCATTACTGCTTCCCTGGGGAGCCTAGTCCAGTGCTTCACTAGCCTCTGGGTGAAGAACCATCCCTCTAATATCCAGCCTAAACCTCCCCTGGCACATCATCCTACCATTCTCTCAGGTCCTATCATTGGTCACCAGAGAGAAGAGGTCAGTGCCTGCTCCTCCCTTCTCCCTAATGAGGTAGCAGTAAGTTGTGATGAGGTCTCCCCTCAGTCTCCTCTTCTCCAGGCTAAACAAACCAAGTGACTTTAGCTGCTCCTCATACAGCATCCCCTCTAAACCCTTCACCAACTTCATTGCTCTCCTCTGGACACATTCCAGTAGCTTTACATCTTTTTTGGACTGTGGCACCCAAAACTGCACACAGTACTGAAGATGGGGCCACACTAGTGCAGAGTAAAGCAGGACAATCACCTCCCTTGACTGGCTAGCAGTGCCGTGCTTGATGCATCCCAGGATTTGGTTGGCCCTCCTGGAAGCCAAGGCACACTGTTGGCTCATGTTCAACTTGCTATCAACCAGAACCCCCAGATTCCTTTCCACAGGGCTATTCTCCAGCCTCCCTCTCCCCAAAGTGTATGTATATCCAGGGTTCCCATGTGCAAAACTCAGCACTTGTTAAACTTTATGGGATTGGCGATTGCCCAGCTCTCAAACCTGTCCAGATCCCTCTGCAGGGCCTCTCTGCCCTTGAGAGTGTCAACTGCTCCCCCATGTTTGGTATCATCTGTGAACTTAGTAAGCCTTCAAGTCCTGCATCTAAGTCATCTATGAATATATTAAAGAGTACTGGCCCTAAGATGGATCCCTGCAGAACCCCACTAGTGACTGGTTCCCAGCCTGATGTAACCCCATTCACCATGACCCTCTGAGCTCAACCCATCAGCCAATTGCTCATCCATTGTATTATGTGCTTATCCATCTGGACGCTGGACCATTTGTTTAGAAGGATACTGTGAGAGACAGTATCAAAGGCCTTACTGAAATCCAGAAAGATTACATCACTGATGTCCCTTTGTCAACTAGGTGGGTGACCTTGTCATACAAAGAAATCAAGTTAGTCAAGCAGGACCTTCCCCGGATGAACCCATGTTGGCTGGGACTGATGACTGTGGTATCTTCTAGGTGTTTTTCTGTAGCTTCCATAACTGAGGTGAGACTAACAGGCCTGTAGTTACCAGGGTCAGACCTGCTGCCCTTCTTGAAGACTGTGACAACATTTGCCAACTTCCAGTCAACTGATACCTCTTCAGATTCCCAAGAACTTTGAAAAATCATTGAGAGAGGTCTCACTATAACTTCCACCAGCTCTTTAAGTAACCTGGGATGAATCCCATCAGGCCTCATTGACTTATAGGGGTCTAGCTGGAGCAGCAAATCCTGCACAAGTTCAGAGTTGGTTGGAAGATTATCGTTTGCACAGTCATGGTTCTCTATCCCAGGGCTCTGAGGGTGCCCAAGCCCTTTGTCAGTGTTGAAGACAGAGGTGAAGAAGGCATTGAACATCTCTGCTTTGTCTATATCTCTGTTTATGAGGGTGCCCATGATCATCAAGTAATGGGCCAATGTTGTTTCTGGCCTGCCTTTTGCTATTAACGTATTTTGAAAACCCCTTTTTATTATCCTTCACAGTGCAGGCCAGCTTCAACTCTAGTTGAGCTTTAGCTGCACCAATTTCTGCTCTACAGTGGCGAACAGCATCCATATAGTCCTCCCATGTCATCTGTCCTTCTTTCCACTGGCCATACACCTTCCTTTTTTGCCTTAGTTCAAGTAGGAGATCCCTGCTTAACTAGGGTGGCCTTCTACCTTGCCTACCTGACTTCTGGCATTTTGGAATTGCCTGGTCCTGTGCTCTTAGGAGGTGGTGCTTAAAAAGTGACCAGCACTGATGGACCCCAGCACCCTCAAAAGCTTTTTCCCAGGAGACTTTACTAAGCAACCTGAAGTCTGCTTTCCTTGTATCCAGAGTTTAGGTCTTACTGTTGGTTTTCCTCCTGATACTGTAGACGTTAAACTTGACTGCTTCATGGTCAAATTTTGGAGAGAGGGTGAAGATCTTCTGTTAGGCTGGAGTGGGGGTCTTTCATTGGGATACTTATCTGAGGACAAGATAAACACTTGTTCTAAATATGCCATGCAGGATTCAGTGTAGCCAAAACCTGAAATTTCTAAGGGTCTCTTTAAGGGAGTGTGCTTACGAATCAAGAATAGGGAGACCTTGCCTTCTAGAGCCTGTCTCTTATCCCTTCTCTGCCATAAAACACATTTCTTGAAGCAAAATATATGCATTATAAATGTCTTCTGGCTGTATTGCTCAGCTTTTTTTTTTTTCTTCTTTGTGTAAAATTGTACCAATTTCCTGCACTATGGGGACAATGATCTGCCTAAAAATTGTTTGGCTGCTCAGGACAGTCAGTCAGACTGTCTGGTGGGGAAATGATGACAATGTCTGGAAGGAAGGAGTATGTGTTTCCATCTATATAATTACTAAATCTAGCTTTTAATAGAAATAGCAAGTAACAGCTTAAGCTGACATCTGCCTTCATGATCACTGAGTGCAGGTCCAAGCACGGTTCCACACTCTTGGGCAGGGGCTGGCCCAGCTGGCAGCCACTTGCCGTGCACTGGTGTAAAAACTCCAGGCACTTCTGGTGATGCTGTGTGACTGGGCACCCTGCTCCAGTGGTACCCAAGGCTGTGCCTACAGATCTGTAGTGTCCAGTCTCAAAGGATGTCTCAAGGACCTCCCTTTTGTTCAGCACAGACAGAGCCTCAACATGACCAGTGTCTGATAACTTTAAAGAGGATTGCTCCCAAATGCTTTACCCATTGATTCTTCACTCTCTCACTGATTCATTTCAAATTTTGCCAGAACTGTTGCATTGGTTTGCTTTGGGTTTTTTTGGTATTTGCTTTTATTACTTTTTTTTTTCCCTTCATCTCAAACCAAAGCAGTCTTTATCTACCATTTGATTGCTTCCAGAGTGGCATTGGCACCTGAATGTAAACAATCTCACGTGTCCTAGAGGCAATTTTGTGGTATATGTCACCCCATTAAACAGTCTACAAGAAGACTAGAAATTTTAAAAAGGCAATTGTAACTTGAAGCAAATATCAGCCTAATTATTTGTGATAACTTCTGTCATGTATTTAAGGCAAGCCCGTGGAATAAGACAACATTTTTTTTTTTCTTCCCCTCATACTATGCTTTTGATATTCTTGACCCCTGTGGTAAGAATCAATGCACTGAAATCCTGCGAAAAACATGGAAAGAAACATGGACTTAACATTTCATGCTATCACTGGGATCCTTCTGTAGACTGACTTTTAAACATGTTATCCTCTAGATTGATAACATTTAAAAAATAGCTCAGGTTTTCTAGTAAGTCTCACCTGTATCAGTTTATATCCATCCACATACTGAGGCTTCAGTCTGAAGTAGTAGGTTTTTGGAAGCATTTTACAATGAAAAGGAGGCCATGTGGCTTTATTGCCACTACCCAGCGAAGCGTGGCTCCATCAGAGCCCTTTATCGGGAGTTTACAAATGCAGCGTTACAAATGAGTTTGCCGGCAGGGAGCTCACCCCTCACAGTGGAAAGCAGAAACTAGTTGTATAATTCAAAACATCAATGTCTGGCCTTCTGGGATTTCCACCTGAAAGAAGACTGTCTGAAAAGGGCTGAAGCAGATAACGGTGGAACATGCAGAACAGCAAGCCCTGCCTGGTGCGCAGAGCTCAGTAAACACTCACTTCATCAGAGCAACCAGACCTCTGTATCATGCTTGGAAGTTTTACCCTAATGAGCTGTGCTTTTCAGCAAGGACTTGCTAATCATTTAAAAGTCAGCACAGAGCGCTTGCCATCTGGGAATGGGAAATGGCATAGCTGCATCTGTGTAATTGTGTGCCTGTGCTGATAGGCCTTGCTCAGAATCAGGGCTTGGTAGCTCAGCAGAGCATGGTGGGGCTGCAGCTATCCAGAACATGCTGGCTCAGGCACCTCTGCTCCAGCTTCCCTGGCCCTGCAGTCATCCTGCCCGCTCTTGTCAGCGCGGATGTGCCCCTAGTTCTCTCTTGTATTACTGGGATGGTGCCAAGTCCTGAGCAGGGCTAGGGGGTAGAGTGAGTAATTTTTCAGTTCACTGGGACTAGTGAAAAAGTGTGTGTTTGTGAGGGGCATGGAACATTTGAATTTGGATGGGAACCTTGAAAAAAGGGTTTTATCATGTTCAAAATGGAAGGGCATACTGAAATGAGCAGTAGCTGTAGCAGAGCATTTTGAAAATGTCAAAAAGAAACATGTTGACTCTTAAAATGACTGTCACTTATTTTTAAGGAATTAAAGGAGACAAGATGCATTTAAAGTTTCTGGGGATGTTACTAAATTTATGCTTTTGGTGGAGAAATTGTGGTGGTGAAAAATATCACCCAGTTCTCATGTGGAATTGTAAGAAGAAAGGAAAATGTAGGCATTAGAGTGGAAGCTAGGACAACAAATGCCTTTCTGGTACATGATAAAGACACAGGAAGAAGAAAAATTAAGACTAGGCAGCCAAAGTAAAAAGTCAAGTGTGGGCTAACTGTTATTATTAACAAATGCAAACCAAAAGAAACAGTTATTCTAGTTTTCCTTTTCACCCACTTTGTACTGATGTAAAGGACTATGATTAACAGAAAATTGAGAACCGGATTATTCAAGGGTGGTAGAGCCAACTTGTAACTTTATCTGTTTGCAGAGCACATGATTAAGGTACAAGGATTTGGGAGGTAAACCTGTTCTGCTAGAAAAGATCTTCTAATGACCACACAGAACAGGCAGGCTTCTGTGTTTCAAGGTTTCATCTAACATTCTTAAAACTGAATGAAAACCTTGGCTGGGAATTGGCTAGTAGTTCCCACGGAAAGTTGAGTGAGTAGTTCAGTTCTCTGGACCCATGTGCTACTAACCCTAGGCTCTGCTAAACTGTTGTCTGTGGCAAGCAGCAACCTTGACAAAGTAATTCCTGTCTGCTTGGAGCCAGCCTGTGGAGGAAGGTTTGCTGTGCCCTCACGTGTGGCTTTTGGGCTCCAGTGCAACAGCAGGCACTGATGACTAGCATCAGAATTCAATCTTTGCCATGTTGTCTTCTTACTAATAAAGAGCATGTGGGTCTGGGGAGGATATGATAGCATCACGTGATAATAATTTATCTCTAATAGGAAGTTGCTTTGTTCTAAGACTGAGTCTCTTTTCTAAGTTACTGGTTTTCTTTTTCTTTATTTCTAATTTTTTTTTCTGAAAACTACCCTGAGTCCTCATCTTTCTAAAGCTTTGAAAGGTAGCAGGGTTATCCTAAACAAACAGAAATAAAATGTTTTGGTAGTGTCACTTCGGATGGGAAGGAATAGAAGACTTGCTTTTAAAGTTGTATTTATTTTTAAAGTCTCCCAAAGATATTTTCTTCTATGTTCAGAGACTTCTAGGCAATATGTATTTTGTGTGTCTACATTTCTATGAGCTGAACAGTACGTGTAAAGCAAGCCTGAGTGTGGCACACCACTGACTGAATAGCAATGTCTGTATAATTCTCCTTGTGCACGAGGCGAGGATTTCTCATTTCATACATCAGTAGAAACTTGCCGCTGCAAATCTGCAAATACAGATAACCATATCCCACCTTTAATGTTTATTAGCATAGAGAATTTAGAAGGTTCCTTCCCAGACCAGACTGTGTAAGGTGCAAAGCATTCCTTCTTTCCTTTGCATTCATGATGGGAGCAGCTCTGGATAAAACCATGGTGCTTGCTTAAACCAGCTTTCATGCTGTTCTTTGTAGACAGACAACCCAAAAAGCCTCTGTGGCACTTCTACCTTCAACAAGAATTTTGGGTTGGGATTTGAGCAAGAAATTTGTTTTCTATTAATTGTATAAACTAGATCCTCATTAGCATCACTTTGAGATTTACAGAATCTAATCTTGCAGAAAGCAAAAAACACCTTTTACTCACAGTCCGTTTTAGATCACAGCACTTGCTGTAGGGGTGTGGCCAACATCACTCTGCTCCTTCCCCAACTCCTGGAGCCTTGTGTTGCTTTACGTCATTATAGTTGGTTTGAACTGTGTGTTTCTGCCCCAGTCCTGGCACTTCTTATGAGCAGGTGGTATTTGGCAAATTTTCTGTTTCTTCTAGGAACTCTCTGTTGCTTGCCTTTCGGTATTGCCAGCTGAGCTTTTCCTGGACATGACTTTTGTCTGCTTCTTGGAAAAGGTCAAAAAGTTATTTTACTGTTTATTGCTTTGCAGTACAGATACAGATCAGAAGCAGTCTGGTCTTCATTTGAACTGAGATCGTCTAAAAGTTTATTTTTGGCATAGTGAAAATGTTTGGGTTTGGTCTTGGTTTTACATTGAGATAAATGATCAGTTCTAATACTTTAAGCTGAGTGCTTCTCTATCAGACATGGCTCTGTCCCCTGCCACAGCTTGAGACCAAGGCCTCCCTTAATTTCTTTCTAGCTTTCTCTGACTTGAGCAGCAGGTCCTGCCACAATCCAGCTTCACAATAGCTCTTTCCTGGGACAGTGACAGCTTCTAAAACATGATATTATAGCCAGGCTTATTTTGTAAGCATCCTTTAACTTTTCCTCCCTTCTCTGGCAATGGTAGTAGCTATGTGTCCTACTTCTGAATGAATTAGTTTGCCACACTGGTTAGACTTATTTGACCTGTCTCTCATCCAAAACATCAGTGTGTTTCTCTCCTAATAATCCAGTTCTGCATTGGTCACTTCATCTCATACCAATGAAGATTTCCATTTAGATACTTCTAGCTTATGATAAACAAGGAATAGAGGAGGAGTAAGAAGTGGTTGATTCATGCTGTATAATGTGCAATTTGTCTCTTCTGGGACTAATTTAGCAGGACTGCTGATTGCCTTCTGCCTGGGGCTCCAGGGAAATCATTCACCTTGAGGCATGGAGCGCCATGCACTGTGTCCTTTTGCATGGGTCAGCCTTAAAAACCCTGCAGGAAGGGGCCATGGAGGGGACACGGGACCTTCCAGTGGGAACCAGCAAATATGTTTATACCCTAGTGAATAGCTGGGGCTGATAGTGCTGAAGGGCTTTGCTTTTGTGCTTGTTCCTGGGATTTTTTGATTGTATTTGAGAACTAATTATTTATATTTACCTAGCTGTACAGGGTTCTCTTCTGTGCTATGCCTCCTCCTTACTGTATCTTTATGTGGGAGAACACTGATATTTTTGTGCCATCCATACAGTCATGAGATTAAATGACTGCTTGATCTTGGAGCTTTCTGAAGGAGCATTTTGAAGGGGCATATAGACATCCTTAATAAAACATTTGTGGTGCTATATTTGTTTACCAGCCAAAATGGATCTCAACTAATGAAAATAGATGCATTTAAATAAATTCTATTTTCTTTTTTTTTTTTTGGCAAAACTATGAGAACACTTCAGCTCTTTTAAAAGTGCATTTAAATTTTAAAATCCAAACTTCTCTTATCTCATAAAAATGCACTGCTTGGAATCCTTAATTTGATGTTTTAAAAAGACCTATTTTCTTAATTTAAAAGGGGAGATGCCACACAGGGTAGGTGTGCAAACAGGCGTCTGGAGAATTATACGTTTCTCTAGTGCTTGCGTTGGTTGTGTCATTTTGAATATCTCGTGCTTTAGTTTCCCCCATCTATGATCAGAGTTAATATTTACTTTATTAAGAAACCTTAACTTAGCTTCAGAATCTTAAATCCCTATTATGTTATTGCTTATTGTAAATCAAGTTAATGCATTCAAAAGCACTCATATGCATGCAGGAGATTACAAAAGGACTGCTCACATGGTCCAAATGAAACACATTAACAATATATCTACTTTTCCCAGTAGTGTGGTAATGCAGAGGCATTTGCAGGATCAGTACTTTATAACGGAAAAGTACATAGCTTTATATTCTTATAGCAGGAAAGTTTTTTCTCTGCTGTACATGATATGGCTCAGAAGGACACCAGACACTTTGAAAATCTGTTAAAAGTTAAATGGCTAAAGGGACTGGCAAGAGAATGCATTATTATTACTTGGAAAAGAGCCATCAGCTCACATGATGCCTTGCAATTAACAAAAAAAGCCAAACTCCTGCCCTTGAGAGAATGTAAGGTGGGATATCAGCTCATACTGAGGAGAGGAGAGGAGAGAGGACTTCTATTAGGAAGGTGGGCAGAGGGCTGCCTCACAACAAATGAGCTTTAAATATTTCAGGAAGAGGGGTTATGTATGAGACATAAACAAAGATGCAATGGACCTTGATTGTACGAAGGAAGATTTAAGTTCCTTCTAAGTTTGACCTCTTGATGCAAGAGTAGTGAAGTAGGTGGCTGAGTACAACAGTCTCCATCTCTGGAGAACTTTAGGTACAAGGTAAACAAACTTTTGTTTAATAGAATAGGTGGCTTATATCCTGCCTTTGTGCATTCTTGATAACCTCTTGAGGTCTTTGCCTGCTAAACTTTTTAATGATATTATAAAATGTGAGTGCTTGCTTCATGCATGCTTCTTCTGGCTTTAATTGTCTTTGATTCTATGAAGATTTTGTGCTGTTTCTCCTTGTGTTACAGGAGACAGTTTTCAGATCTGTGTACTTGCTAAAATTTCAGTTTGGTATTTTCATTCCTTAGTGGAGTGTTAAACACTCTGGCCACTAAAATCACTTCAGTAAAATGAGAGATATTTGGCTTTAAATGTAGAATATAGGGCTTTTCAAATGAAGTTTCACTTTTTTTATAGCGCACACACAAAAAAAGCAGATGATGCTGTATGCCATATGAGTGATAGATGCAAGGAGAACACAAACTCTTCCCTGGCACAACCTACCTTTTCTGTCAAACTTATTGCTTTACAAAGGAGGGTTTCCTGTGCAGCAGCGGACACACAATTTCCTTTAGAGCTGTTGGCAAGCAAAAACATTCCTTGCAGCAGCTGCACTCCCATCTCCCCAGAGATTCAGCCGTTCACCCCTTCACCCTGGTTCTCACCTGCACTGAACTTCCTTATAAGAGGAGATGAAGTTCTTAAGTAATGACATGAACCCAGTAAGCATGGCAACAATAAAGTAAGTCCTGCTATTTGACTCTGACTGGGGTACAAATCTCCACCTCAAGACTGTTTCTGTACAAAGAGCACCATGATACAGCCATTACTCTGAATTTGCCTGTCTCCCAATGCCAATTTTGACAGTTGCTTGATAAACTCTTTTTTTGGTGGTACTACTGTCTTCAGATACTGCCGACCGCAGCAGCCAATAGAACTGGGATATTTTAACTATCTGCTTATTATACACACGAGTGAATGGGAAGGCTCAGTTCAGGCTGATGTGAGACCTGTGCTGCATGGTATTAGTAGATGGCTTTAATCTTTCACTCCTTTCCTTTAGTGGGTTTTTGTCCTGCCAGGATGTTGGAAAAATAGCATTTATTTCAAATGCATTTTCTAAATAATAATGGCATTTTGGGTATCTTGACTTATTTCTGGGCTAATTTGGTGTAATAGTTTAATAACTCCTGCAGAATACTGAGAGGTTGTTTTGGAAGAAGTTGCCATAAATACTTGTGATGAAAAAACTGATATTCCAGGGAATCCACTAAAAAAAGTGACTGGAGAAGTTATCTAATATTTTCATGAAACTGTGATGAACTTTCTATGTTAGAGCTATGCTAAGTTTGCTGTTTAAAACTTTTACCTTGTACATTATAAACCAGTCACTTCTGTTTGGCTACAGATTCTTCTTATTCTTATCTTGCCTTATGAAAGGTGAGTGTTTCTCTTCCTTACAGGATTGGGTAAAATGAGTTTTTATGGTTTTGACTAAATCTGGTCCATAGATTTTATTAGATGAAATTCACCTCTTGCCACTTTTTTAGGGTGTTCTTTGCCTTCTAAAAAGGTTTTCTCAGGGTGCATGTACATACCTAAGGCTCTATACATTCTGTTTGTCCCATGACGACAAACCACTTTAGTGATTTCTGTAATTCAGTAGCCCTGAACTGACAGAAGAGGAAAATCTGGACATAATTCTGTTCCTTTGTCTTTTCTGGCTATCTTAGCACCTACTTGCTACAGAGATCTCCTGACTCTTTTACCTTTTGGCCTCTGTGGTGTGCATTTGCAAGGGTTCTTGCCTTTGTGTTGTGAACACCTCTGTTTCCAAGGGTGTTTGGTGACAGGAAGCCATTTTGCATTCAACTCTGCTACAGAATAGACACAAAGATACATAACCATATATGCAAAGACTTCCATGTCTTTGTTATTTGTTATGCCCTTGCTACAGTGCAACACCTTCCTCCCGCCTCCCTGCCCCAAACCAGAGGCTGAAAACATTTGTGCTTCCCCATTAAAAGGGAAGGGGGAAAAAATATCACCCAGTCAAACCTGTAAATGTCCCAATTCCTGAGTAAAGGATAAAAGATTGTGATACGTATTAGAGGAACACAGCTTCAAATACTGGCCAGTTAATGCATGAAGGTGTATAGGGCTTAAGCCAAATTCAGCATTGTTGACAAGAATGCCAAAGACAGCCTGATTTCAAAGCTGACATCTTGATTTAAAGTCAACTTAAGCATGCTTAAAGCCCCTCTTGATAGTGCTGCCAGGAGGAAGGCAAATCCTGGAGCTATTCTAAATGTCAGCCTTGTATACTTGGTTTGCTTCAGCTGACAAAAACTTGATGGCCACTTGGAAAATTGACATGATAGAAAACACAGGAAAGGATACAACTGCAGCTCAATTAAACCCACCAAATCTTTCCTGACGTGGTTCCTTTGTGCTAATACAAA